>APFE030544574.1:0-28813 GCA_000404065.3 Pinus taeda | reverse complement strand
TTTTTAGCGTAATATTTTTTTTTAAATCTTAATAAACCTAGAAAAAGCAATTTTTTTATTGAACAAAAGAAAAACAATATAATCCCTGCTTATTAAGAAAACATAATTTTAAAAACATCAAATGGCATAATTTCAAACCAGCCGTTATAGGAAACATCCAAAGTCAAAATGTCAAAAAGATTTTGATTAGAAGCGGAGAAGTGCAAGGAAATCGAAACTTCGCATACCTGGTTTCCGATATCCACTGCGCAGCTAAAGCGTAGTGGCTCGCTTTGATCTTCTCTGACAATCCATCGAGCCATTTCCTGGACTTGATTATGCATTATAAGTTTTGAACTGCGCTTCGCTAAAGCCATTAACAATGATTGCGATGCCTCCTCCATAAAATGTTTCCAATCTAGTCGCCGAAATGGATCTAGTCGCCGAAAGTTCCTTTCAAGTTGCCCCCATATTAGGAAAGTTATGAGGAAAGTTTCACAGAGCCTTTTGAGGGAGTAGTGAACGTCCTTCAGATAATCTAATCCCTCTAACACTTGAACAGCCAGTTCCTTGTCTTCTCCCACCAAGAAATAAGCCACGTCCAAAAGCATCCTTCGCTCTTCGCTGTCCATATCTTCGTAACTCCATTTTAATTTGTTAATTACATCTTTTGCTTCGGGCAGACTCGCTCCTTGAGAGTATAATTTCAACCGCCGCTCCCAATGCGTTCTATCAGAATTACTAGATAGCTGCTCCCCCAAAACTTGTAAGCAGAGAGGCAAACCCCCACAAATTTTCAAAAATTTCTCCACCAAATCTGCGCACCCTTCAAGTGAATTTGATTGACGGGTAGCATGATAGCAGAACAATTCTCGGGCATCCTTGTTCTTCAATGGCTGTACATCATACACGAATGAAGTGTTTTTATAAGAGGCCTTCACTACATCTTTATCACGAGATGTTACGAAGATCAGACTACCCTCTTCCACAGCATGTACATCCAGTACACGTTCTATTTTGTCCCACTTATCCACATCATCGAAAACAATCAAAACTTTTAATCCTTTTAGACTCTTTCGTAACATAGTCTTCCCCTCCCAGGTATCTAACATATTTTTGCCCAGCAAATGACGCCAGAGCTGCCGCTGCAAATCATGATCATCTCTTTCTCTGACGTTGAACAAATAAGCAGCCCTTCTAAACTCCGAAGGGCTCAATTCGTTGAAGATATGTCTCGCCAGAGTTGACTTCCCTATACCGCCTAATCCGGCAATTACTACTACCTTTTTGGAGCTTTGTTTCTTAATTTCATCATGCAAATCCTTCCAGGCCTGGTCTAGTCCAACTGCGAGAAGAGGCATCTCTAACGGGTCCCGTTTGACGTGTTCCATTACAGTGTTTTCAATGTTCTTCACAAGCTTTCCATAGTCATCACTGTAAACAAAAAAAATTATTTGCAGTCTATGATAGTTCGGAAAATTGAGGATTCAAGATTCACCAACTTGATAGATGATAAATAAGTGAAATATCTCTTTTGTGATATGATAAATAAGTAAAGTATGTATTCACCTTTCCTTCCAATAGAACGCCGTATCAGAATTGTCTGCGGCGAATGCTTCCTTCCCTTTGAACACCTTACCAGATATGCCTGCGGCTTTTCCGAGTGCTTCCTTCCATCGATCCACTACTTCCATGGATCCTCTTTCACGGTGTTTCTGAAAGGCTTCGGCATAACATCCCTTCTCAATGAAACGAAGCTCCCAAGGCTCAACGTCACAGAATATGGGAATAAACTTGGGCTTATGAGATGATGTCGACATCCAACGAAGCTCTTTTAAGCACCAATCTGATTCAGCATAATTCTTCGAGAATATGGCTATGTGAACAGAGGAACTGCTAATGGCTCCTCGGATTTCAGTCTCGATAGTATCTCCCGGATTTCAGTTTCGAGGGCATGGTAAATGCTGCTGGCAAGAGTCAGCTTGGTATCCTTTCCCCTGTGGTTGATGAAAACTTGGTATGGCTCGCATGATGGCGTTGCTACTAGCTCCATGCTTGATACCTTCTAGTGATCGATCGGATCAGTTTGGAAGATGGAGGAAACCCTTTCACGGCAATGGAGATGAAGATGAAAAACCAGAGAAATGGCCGGTCGAAAAGCTAAATCACCGTAAGTGATGTCGTAATATGATCGGCGCGTAGAGGGAATTCCACAAGGCTTCGCTGTACCGTGCGTCACCCACGTGGGTTGTGCGTGTCGTATTATGATTGGCGCGTAGGGGAATTTCCCATAAATGGTACGATGCACCGGCCGACCACTCTTAGTTGCCTTCGTTTCCACGTGAGGGCCCCACTCTAACTGTACCATGCGTCACCCACCTGGGTTGTGGGTGTCGTATTATGATCGGCGCGTAGGGGAATTATCTTCCATTAAATGGTACGATGCACCGCCCGACCACTCTTAGTTGCCTTTGTTTGAAGGTGGGAGGTCAATATATGATGGGCGTTTCCAGGTGTAGACCCCACCCTAACTGTACCATGCGTCACCCACGTGGGTTGTGGGTGTCGTATTATGATCGGCGCGTAGGGGAATTTCCAATAAATGGCACGATGCATCGGCCGACCACTCTTCGTTTCATTTGGCTTCAAGGGTTAAATTTGACGTGTACTCTTACCCGTTAGAGAATTTTTTTTATGACAGGTTTATTTTGAAAGTGCTCTTCACATAATTTTTAATATTTATTTGTTACTTATTTTTTATAATTTTTTACCAATTATATCTATAATGGTTTTTACATAAAAATAATAGATGTAGATATTGTTGCAATTAAATTAGACAATAAAATTGAATTTATAAAAATTGAAATATATGAAAGAACCATTTTCTTATACGAGGAAGGTAGAAGGGCTGAGCTCTGGTCCTAGGGTTTAATGAAAATAGTGGCAGAGAGTACCAAGCATCTATGGAGACACATGGAGGAGGGAGCTCCACCCTCTCCTACACTTATATGGTAGCAGACAGAGGAAAATGAGGGAAAAAGAGCAAACCTCCAAAGCCCTGGGAGGTCAAGACAAAAGACATAGAAACTCAGATGGCAGAAGATAGCAAAACCAATGCAAATCAAGGGGCCCACGAAGAAGACTGTGGGAGGAAAAAGCGAATGACAGAGGTCAAGGGTCAGAGGACAGAGCTAAGATGGAGCCCTATAAACCCACGACCACAACTAAACCTCGAGTTATTCTAAATGATTCAGCTCTACAAGCGCACAGAGACCACATGGCTAACTATGCTATCATATGTAAATTTATGGGAATCTGATCATCAGAGAAAGCATTGTACACCTAGATAAAATACAACTGGCAACCAAAGGGGGGAGTTAAATATTCATTTTAGATCCAAAGGCTTTTCACTGTGGTGTTTACGAACATAAAAGACGAAGACAAAATCTTTGAAGGAGGGCCATACTTATTTGCAACTGCTGGGCTCTATATGAGGCCATGGACGATGAACTTTGTGCCTAAACGGGAAACCTTCACTTCGGTATCCGTATGGATTTGACTATACTCGTTACCTTTAGATTACTAGATGCCAGTGTCTTTAAAAGCTATAGGCAATAAATTAGGTCATTTCTTAAATATTTCAGAGGCAAATCTAAGGGGAAAATATACATCCTATGCTCGCATTTGTGTCGAGATGGACCTATCAGGAGCCCTTCCAGATAAGGTCATTCTAGAGGTATATAATGAGGAATGGGTTCAAGCACTTGACTATGAACATATCCCATTCAAATGTCACAAAAGTCATGAGCATGGGCATCTATCAAGAGACTGTCCACTCAATCGAAGGGCAGAAAACCTAAATCCCAACAAAGGAAAAGACCAGACAGGTTTCACTAAAGTGGGAGGGAAAGGAAAAGGGGGAGGAAGGAAGACACAAAAGAGCCATAGCGTGAATGATAAAACAAAAAGTTACAACAACTTTGAGACCTTAGGAGAAAAATAAGTTGAGGAAGGGGATAAAGAGAGTGCAGAGAATCAGACAGCAAGGGGAAAAGAAAAAGAGACTAGCGTGGAGTACATTCAGGATCAGAATGAACACATAATGGACTCTTTGAATACCATGGTTGTAAAAAAAGACCAGGAAATGACTCAAAGTGACAGTGGTACGGAGGATCAAGATTTGCAGGAGATCTTGGAAAGGGAGAACCTTGAGCTGGAAAAGTTTCTAGAACAGGGCGGAAACTTGGGAATAAACTCCATCCCTTAGGAGGACGTGGATAAAGTCCAACAGATATTCCTTAATAAGACACATCAAATAGCTGCAGGAGCCAAAAGAGGACATGACAACCAGGAAAGCAAAGGAACCTCCTAAATAGGATTAATAACCGGAAAATTAACAAAGAATCCAGGCAAAAGGAGGGGTAGAAAGAGACAGAAGGAATTACTACTTGAGTGTGGCAAGCTCATGATTGATTCCAGAAGGATGAAAGACCTTTCTAGTTACTCCTTTATAACCTCACCTCAATGAAAATCACAACCTGGAACATTAGAGGACTAGGGAGCAAAAGAAAACAAAGGAATCTTGGTAAAAGGATTAGAGAGGAAAAACCTGACATAGTATTCATACAGGAAACAAAATTCTCAGTGGAGAAAATCCGTGAAAAACATAGCAAATGGGTAAATAGATATGAATACCTTGAAGTTAAGGCAAACAAATCTGTCGGTGGTATTCTTACTCTCTGGGATCCACATAAATTTGGTGTGATTGATGCAGAGGCATCCAGACATCACCTTTCTCTAATTTTCCAACTGGTGGGAGACAAGTAATGTTCATGATCACCAATGTCTATGGTCCACAACCAATGGAGGAAAACTTCAACTCCTCACAACACTAGAGGATATGAAGAAGAGATACCCAGCTCTACCATGGATTCTTGGAGGTGATTTTAACATAACAAAATCACTCATGGAGAAGAAAAGAGGATCTAGAATACTTGGGAGAGATTCAATTGCCTTCCAAAACTTCATCACCAATATGAAATTGGTTGATATGGAAACAAGAAATGGAATCTTCACTTGGAACAACAAAAGAGGAGGCCCTACCCAAGTGGCCTCAAAATTGGACAGATTTATGGTTTCAGAGGAACTTCCTCTCAAGGGAAGCAACATTACTGCACACATTTTACCTTTTGGGGGTTCAAATCACTGGCTTATCCAATTAGAAGCCTCCCTTTTTGGCAAACCAAGGAACACCCCCTTTAGGTTTGAGAATGCTTGGCTCACACATTCAGATTTCCTCACAAATATTGAAAAATGGTGGAAGAAAGTGTTGGGTTGTGTTATATTCTTTCCACATAGTTAACAGGGGGTTTTTTGGTCCATGGTATTGGATGTGATGGTTTTTTGGTCCATGGTATTGGATGCTTCGACATGTATAAATATGTATTGTAACATTAAAAGGAAAATAATGAAAAATCAAGCTGGTAGTCCCGGTTTTGGGATCCAGTGGGAAATCTCTGTGTATATGTGTTTTATGTGTTATGCTATCGCATTTTTATTTTTCATGTGATTTAGAATTCGTATGCAGGTAATTTATGTACGGGGTTAAAACCTACAAGAAGATCTTCACCTTCAAGGTACAAAGATGTTCCTGCATCACTGCAGGCTCAAACATATTAAACACATACTCAAAGAGTGGAGCAGAAAGGAATTTGGTAACATCTTCAAAGCTAAAGGAGAGGTGGAAAAGAGGCTAAAGGAAATAAACCAGACTCTTATCACAGAAGGATACATAGATCAAAGGAAAGAGATGGCAGAGTCACTCCAGCAGGAGTGGGACAATAGATGCCTTCAAGAGGAAATACTCTAGAGACAGAAATCCAGAGTACAATGGATCAAAGAAGGGGAGAGAAACATCAAATTCTTCCACAGATCCACCATAGCTCACCAAAACAACAATAGAATTGTGAAACTTACAGATTAGCATGGGGTAGAGAGAAACACTCATGAAGAGATGGAGAAGTTCTACTCCAGCATTTTCAGAAAATTGCTAAGGAAACCTTGGAAGATAGATACCAGTTTACAGAAAAATTCACTCAGTACATCCCTAAATTAGTCATCAGAGAAGATAATTTCGATCTCAATAGACCAGTAATAGTGGAAGAAATTGAGGAAGCAGTGAAAGAGATGCAAAATGGGAAGGCACCAGGCCCGGATGGCTTCAATGTGGACTTTTTCAAAGCTTGTTGGAAGATAGTGAAACAGGGCATTCTGGAGTTAGTGGAAGACTCTCGAAGATTTAAGAAAGTCATAAAGGCGCTCAATGAATCTTTCATAGCCTTAATCCCCAAACAGGGGAAGGCCACCTCTCCAGACAGATTTCGACCTATATCATTATGCAATGTGATCTACAAAATTATATCCAAAGTCATTGCCAATCGTCTTAAACCTCTCCTCTCAATCCTAGTGTTAGAGGAACAAACAGGTTATGTGGAAGGAAGACAAATTATAGATAATATAATACAAGCACATGAAATGATTCATTCACTCATCACCAACAAACAGGCTGGAATGATAATGCAGCTGGACATAGCAAAGGCCTATGACATACTTAGTTGGTCATATATAAGAGCAATTAAAAGCCTATGGCTTTGATCACGATTGAATAAAATGGGTTATGGCGCTAGTTACCATAGCCAGTTGTTCAATTCTTCTCAATGGCGCTCCTTCCAAAACCTTCTAGCCTTCTAGAGGTCTAAGGCAAGGAGATCCTCTTTCTCCTTTCCTCTTCATTCTAATGATGGAAGGGTTAGGAAGAGCTATTAGAGCTGCTAAGGAGGAAGGGAGAATTTAGGGTCTGAGACTCACTAATGGTGGGGACACGGTGACACATCAGCAATTTGTATATGACACTATGCTTCAAGGCACTCCCACTGTTAAGGAAGCCAAAGCATTCAAACAGATTCTGAGTGAGTTTGCTAGGGTAGCAGGCACTGAGGTAAGTCTCACTAAATCAAAAATCTTCTTTTTAAATACAGATATTTCAATTCAAAGAAATATTTCTAGAATTTTGGGCTTTCAAAGAGAGACATTGCCTGTGAAGTACCTTGGAGTTCTTCTCACTAACAAACCGCTTCACAAGGACATCTGGGAGCCCATTCTTAATAATCTAAACGATAAGATCAACAAATGGACAAACATAGCACTAAATCTAGTAGGGAGACTAGTTCTCACTAAGGTTGTCCTACAAAGTATCCCTATCTATATGATATCTTCCATTCCAGCACCAGCCAGTGTAATGACCAATATAACAAATATTCAGAGAGACTTTCTATGGGGGAAAAGTGAAGAAAAAGAGAAATGGGCCCTTGTGGCATGGGACAAAGTTTGAAAACCTAAGTCCCATGGTGGCTTGGGTCTTCATGACCCAGGAATTCTAAATAGAGTTCTTGGTGCCAAAATTTGGTGGAGATGGCTAAAAGAAATTCAAGCCCCATGGGCAAAAATCTGGAAGCACAAATATGCTAGCCAATGGCAGGAGGAAAATCTAATAAGAATGATAGGACAGGTAAAAGGTTTTGCAATTTGGAATAGGGCATGGGAGAACATAGCCCTAGTCCAAAACCATAGTTTCTGGGAGATCAGAAATGGGAACCTGGCTTGGTTCTGGGAGGACAATTGGCAGCAGGAGGACAATCTCCAAAGTGAAGAATTAGCAGACATTCACACTGATACCATCATCAAAGGAATAAAGTGGGTAAGTGACTATTGGGACCAAGCAAGGAACAATAAGAAATGGAGAACTTGGAAACTTCTAGATTATCGAGGAATGGGCATGTTGCATACTCAAGCCACAACCCTTCAAGGTCTTTTAGACAAGAGACAAATCTTGAACTCAAACTTGAATGATCAACTAATATGGGGAAAAAACAAGACAGGTCTCTTCAACTTTAAGGAAGCCAAAAGAATAGAGGCAGGGCTAAACCGTCCCAACACTGATAAGACTTGGAAAGAAATCTTGGAAAATCCTCGTTGGATGAAAGTAAAACTGTTCAAGTGGCTAGTTCAACAGGGCAAGATTCTGACATGGGATAACCTAAGAAAAAGAGGTTTTGTTAGCCCCTCAAGATGTCACTTATGCAAACAACATGAAGAAACTATAAATCATCTCTTGAATAGATGCACTTTCACCACAACTCTTTGGAATTGGGTTGGAGAAGTCTTTGAGCAAACAGACAGAGATGCTAATGACATCATCACCACTTTGAAGAACTGGAGGAAAAATTTCTTGGATAATGAGATCATAAACTCTGCCTGGATGCTGACCCCAGGATTCTTAATCTGGAATGTCTAGAAGGAGCGTAACAATAGGATTTTCAAGGAGAAAGTGAGTCCGGTGGGTAACATCCTCATACTGGTCCTTAAACAACTCAAAGAAACTGTACATATCCTGGGAGGAGAAGCTACAGGTCAACCTATTGAACAAAGAGAGGCAAGAATATTGAAGAAATTAGAGCTCAAGGTTAATCCCCCTCAGGGTTCTAGACAGATTATCAAGAAAACCTCAACAGAAAAGTCTTCTTGGCAACCCCCTTCTCATGGTTTTTTAAAATTCAACATAGATGGGGCTTCAAAAGGGAATCCAGGAGAAGTAGGTTATGGAGGGGTTCTGAGGGATGAGGAAGGAAACATACAGGTCATCTTCCACAGTTATCTTGGCAAAGCTACTAACAACATGGTTGAGCTCATGGCGATGGAATCATGCCTAGAAATACTGCTCAAGTACAACATTCAAAATGTCATCATTGAGGCTGATTCAGAACTTGTCATTAACTCAGTAAAAAGGATAAATGTTGGAGCTGCTCCTGAGAAAATCTCAGAACATTGGCAGCTTCTGCAAGTCTACCAAAGAATCCAAGCGCACCTAAGAAGGTTGAGAACCCTCGGGTTGGTGCATTTTCGTAGGGAAGCCAACAAAGTGGTGGATTGGCTTGCCAATTAGGGGGTACGAAATAAGCCTATTGATCTATGTTGCTAGTGGGAGGAGATAATAGATGATAGGTTGAAGGTTCATCTAGAGCCCTTAGTGACCGACAACAACATCAGGAAACTGAAGAGACCGTTTTTGCTGACACAGAGCCATAGTAACGGGGTACAGTCATTATGGTTTCATCATGAAGTGTTCTGACATAAATGTGATCCCTTTTAGGTGGCAGGTCTATGGCGGCCTCATTAACACAGGTAATGGCAATCCAGACGTCTCAGGGATCTTCATCTCCTTGTGGCCCATGAGCCAGAACCCAGATTCTCTCAGCAACTGCAAAACCCCAACTTTTATTCCAGTGAACAACTTTACTGCCCTTGTGGTGGTTTCCGGTATTTCGCAAGCTCATCAAGCAGGAAGAGTTTTTTCTCATTTGGGAGCGATTCCACTCACCACGCGACACGTGGCTAGGGGTGGGGTGGAATTACTACCTTCATCATGCGCTAACTATCGGTACTCTTAGCCCGCGCGATATGATCTGTAACTGTTGGATCAAGCACAGATAATCTATGGCCAGGATTTTGCGTGCAAGTTAGTGGGCCCACGTCAAGGGTTATGTTTCGAGATATTCACAAGACCTCTCCGGGATCGCGCACAGATGGTGAATTTTGGAGGGTTAAATTGATCGAAGGTTAAGCCAAAAATGGACTCGATAAGATTATAGAATATGGTCCATTGGGTTTATCGGGTCCGATTCTTTTGTTAAAAGGTGCGCTTGTTGGCCACCCGATATCTTTCTTATCCGCTAGATCATTAGTTCATGATCCAATGGTCAGTTTTGGACTGTAGGTTTATTTTGGCGGGCCCGCATCGTTGATTTGCTTTGTCGTTTTGTGACCTTGTTCTGGGGTTGTCTTGTCGTATTGGCAGGCCCTACAGCCGCAGTCGCCTTTGTACAATATTTCTCTTTTTATTTGAATAGAAGGATCCACTCTTACCTTAGCAAAAAACAAAAAAAAAAAAACAAAATTGAAATACACATACTATACCATGTTTTCCATTTAAATAACTTCAATACCAATCTAATTAAAATTCAATATTTGTGAAATAAATTTCAAACAAAAAATATATGTGCAGCAACTATGTAAATGTTCAAAAATTACATTCAATATCATCATGTAAAGGAATTAAATTTTTAGATAGTTTCACTCAAAAAAATTAATTGTCAAAGATATATATAAAAATTGAAAAAAAAAAAGACAAACTACATACCTGAAAAGATTTCAGTTATTCAACCGCCTCATCAAATATTCCTGTAGTGTTCGTTAGCTGCATAAAAATGAAAATTTATAATTATAAACTACCAATTGCAATAACTTTTATAAAGAATGAGTTCAAAAACTAAAATTTATAATTATAAACTACCAATGGTAATAATTTTTATAAAGAATGAGTTCACTGCATAACACATTCAAAATATTAAGTTCTAATTTTCTTATTTTTTCATATTTGGTAAAAGCTATTGATTTATTTATTTTTGTTCTTTGCATATGCAAATATGCTATTATAAATATGGGCTGTATTGTGAGAAAACACTATAAAAAAACATCAAATATTATGGCATCTATAAGATAATTTTCTAAGAAAAAAGATTTCCTTCAATCAAATAATTAGACTTTTCCATTAAGGATTAAACATCCAAATATTACAGAATGAAATCATATAAAATATCGAAACATAACAAAATGAAATCATATAAACATTCAATTGTATAAAATTTAAACTTTCTTTCTCCAATTAGTTCAAAAAATCATATAATAGAATTTAAAAAATCCATAAAAATATTATATAGTAGAACTATTCTGATAATTATGGTCAAAGAAAATCCAAGTTGTAAAACTGTTAGACTTGTCCTTCAATTATTAATTTATATTTGGAAATTTTCTTACAAATACAATGAAATTTTTTATTTTGTGTGGGAATGTATTTTCTGATAAATACACAAAAATTATGTGGAAATTCATGAAACACTTATATGAGAAAAACCAGAAGAGAACCTGAACATAGGAAATTGTGTTCTAAAGTTGGTCATGTTGGTCCTTGGGTAGCGGCATTGGCTTTGGCCCCGAAGTGTGCGGTGTCCATGAACCAAGGTTCGTTTCTTGAAATGGCGAGGGCTCTGAAGTGAGGGCAAAAGATAGATACTCACGCACAAAATAGAGATTTGGGAAATCTGTGTGTCAAAAATAAACCATTCCTGGAGAGTGGTTAGCGGTAAAAGCAAGGCCCGACTTGTCTATGAGCAATTAACCAACTATAAGTGGTAATTAACCATCAAATCGAAAAATACCCATTATATACACCTGTTTATACTCCTATATACTTTTTTTATTAGATTGTTGCATACCTATATACCCCTGTTTATTAGACTAGTGCATACCTTGACGTGTGACCATGATGGAAAAACTCTTGCCCTAATCGGTCGGATAGAAGAAGTACTCAGTGAATTTTATAGGCAACACTTGAAAAAGCATTTTCTTCTAATTACCTTAGTCTATTCATCCTCATGTGATGGAATTCCATCTGGCATGGATTCATCTAATTTAACAGTCTTTATGATAATCAATCGGGGTCAGTTACAACAAAATTTCTAGTTTATATATGATATATATATATAGATATATATTATATATATATATATATATATTATTATATATATATATATATATAATATATATATAAGTGTGAAAATTTGAAACTTGCCATTTTTTGATACACCCATCATTATGACATTTTTAAAAATTATCAACCAGTCAAAGATTATGTGTTTATTTTGAAATAACTAGTATTTCACGGGTAAAAAATGGAAAAACATTCATACAGTCGTCAATTTTAAAGCCTGTTTAGGCTTAATCTTCGTAATCAAGTCGGCATGTGCAACAATTGTTGACACATTCGTCATGGCAGTTCCACCATACTCGTTCATTGCCTACCAACATAGGCCTAGGTACACACGGAATTCCTATTCACTAATATACTGAACATTTTATAAGATAGAAGATCTTCACAGTGGAAATTCACATCTTACATCTATCTTTCACCAATGGTGACTCATCCATGATGTGTGGACTTAGTGCACGCGTAATGCTTATTCGCTACTTTGATGAACATTTTCTAGCTTTGATGGAACATGTTTATATATTGTTAAACACTTCTTTAGTCTATATTTTTTATAAATTTGCATCCACATTTCCACAACCTATTAATTGCACTCTTCCTTTACCAATTCGATTTCACTTTCATGTGGCTTGTTGAATAAGTTTTTTTCACTTTCCATCCTAGATGACTTTGTCGCACTTGACACAGACAAATATGCTCATACTTTGCTACTTCACTTGTATGCAAATTCATTATATCCATAATACCTTATATTGCCTCGTGACTCTCTCTTTCATAACCTTACATTTAATCATTTTAACATATGTTTTCTTTTCATATGTAAATGAGGGAGTCATTGACTCATTTCTCGACAATATCTTGTCTCCCCTCCTACAACCTACATTGAGCAAGTAAGACAATCAAACTGGAAACCAAAATCAAATGTATATTAATGATTTCAATCAATGATGTACAATGTGTACATATTAATACATAAAGGAAGCATTTGAATTAGTTTAGGAGTGTTCTTGGACTCTAATGACTACCCAAACTTACCCATGCATAATCCTCAGGATTAGCTATCTAACTTTCCCCCCTTAATCCGAAGGGATGTACCAAAGTCTAAGAATGAGAGCAAAAAATGCAGAAATGCAACTCAACTAAGAGATTAACATCTCTCAAGAAATGGTTTTTAAGGATGACCACAAACCAATATGGGAGAACTCAAGGTCTCAACCAACACCAACTCTGAAACCTTCATTACAATTCTCAAAACAACAAAAAATGTGGTTTTAAGGTGACCACAAACTCAGAACTATCAAAACAATTCCTCGAACAATTCCAAATATGGAAATGCTTAATCAACTCAACTCTAACTCAGGCTCACTTGACATCTCGAACTCGAATCTGTAGTAGACCATCAACAATCCCCCCTTATTGGATACAGGCTGAGAAATACTCTTCATCATTGCAAGGTTGGTAATCACACTCAAACATATGCTTCGGTATGACCTATAAGACTTCTTGGTTATTTTCGTCCAATCCCAAGAAGAAATCCATCTGAAAATTAGCTTCTCTCTTGTAGTAGTCTTCTTTTTGGAACATCTATTTGTATGATGATTTCACTTTCCACAATGCTCACACGGGTGTAGATCAAAACACTGATCTGTTACATGTCCAACTCTATTACACTATTGGCATCTATCAACTTGTTCTTGAACAACACCATCCAAAAATCCAACACTTCAGAATTGTATAGGTTTAGCAAAATCTGGAATGTGAAAAGATATATTCAGAGTATACTTTTTGTAACCCAAACCAGTTTTGTGTTTATTGTGTGTAATCTCTTCCCATGGTCTTATAACAGGTTTCGCATCAAAACTTCTAACTGCATCCAAATCTTCTCCTAAAATCACTTCATTTTTTTTATCATTCTCTGACCGATGACTAAGATCAAACAAATTGTTGTTATGAACATGAACAGGTTCATAATTCTTCTTTTGTAATTCATGTAGTTCATCTTGCTCAAAATGAGACTCTAGCTCCAAGAATTCAATTGTGATATTGGAATTTTGCAAACATGATTGGATGTGAGAGAGCGTGTCCTTGTTGACTTGGACACTGTTATGAATAGTAGGAGGCATTAAATTTCTCTTAAAAAAAGGGATGTCGACTACCACCAAAAATGCACCCAATACAAACAAATTTATGAGGATTTAACCAGTTGTCAGGTTCAATCGATCATGCACCAACTTACAACATAAATTTAACTTTGAATCTTCAATTCAAACTCTGACTTTTCAACTTTAACAAATTTTGTTGTAAAAAACACAATTGTTTTTAATAATTATCTCCTCAAGGATTTGAACCTGTGACCTTCAATCAATCAAATAACTATATAAACTTCGCCAACCACAATTCGTCCTCTACAACTTCAATATGATCACATATCTTGAATATCCATATATCCCAAATATTCTAATTCAAACTCACAGAACAGTGAATAAACCTCATACTTCGGATTTTTCAAATTTATTTGTATTCACTTAATTAAAATTTGTGTACCTTTGTTTAACTGTGGTTTCACTGCTCTCGATAGGAAAGTGTATGCAAGAAATATGAACACTTTGATGTGCCTTAAATACATATACCACTGTATGAAAACTTTATTTCTTCTTCTCATCAAAACGGAGAAGTTTTATGTCTGCAACGAACATTAGTCCTTTTTTTTTTACACTGTTGATCCAGGTGGATCTTTAAAGAAGTACCAGTGGCATGGTAAAAAGCTAAAAAAATCATAGTGGTAGAATTTTGATAAACTTAGCATCGCATCGAAGTTTTCGTCATCCTGATTCCAATGGTGTGAACAACACTCAAATCCGTGTTCATATGAAGAAGATAGAGAAAGTCAAAGTTTATATTTGACTTGTCCAAGTGGCAGGAGGAGACGACGTGGTAGACACTCTTAGTGAATGGGGACGTGCCATTTGGCAGGTCGCCATTGGTCCCGCATATCACAAATCATAGAAGAAAGAAGTCGCGACTTAAGGAAAATCGACCATTGTTGCGATGCGATCAAATCGCAATCGCATTTCACAAGGGTTAAAGAATCGGCCCCGAAGCAAGCCAAGTTGCGATGTGATCGCGATTGCAAAATCATGTTGCAATTTGCGATATCGCAATCGCATTTCGCAAGCGGAAGCACTGACATGTTGTATCAAACTTCGGTTTTCACCGATTGTGATTTGCGATATCGACCTCCAGACCTGATATATTATATATTGCGATTAATAATTTCGTCGGGTCCGCGGTTATTGTAGGGAGATTTTTGTATGGGCTTTAGGTCTACTCGTTGATTGGAAATGTCGTTAAGGGGAAACGCCGATAGTAAAGGGTCACCCGGTTAAACACGTAGTTAAAAGAGTTCTACCATATTTGAAAGAGTTGTTGTTGTGTATTATTCAGGGCCCAGATTCTTTGTATTATTAAATCAAACCCACCTGCTAACTTTGTCGTTTATTTGGAACTTCATAAGTATTGAGGTATTCTACTACTAACATATATAAAGGATTGTCTGTGTCAGAGAAAGGCAGAGAGGACTAGCAAATTAGCTTAGAAGCTATTGAGCATAATAGACCCAGACCTAGCAGCAAGTGAGACCTCGCCTTGAGTAGCCGGGAGGTTCCAAGAAGGTACAAAAGGCCCGATTATCTGAATTGGGTGTTCAGATAGGTGGTTTTGTATGATTTTTTGCCAATATTTCAGTGGTACTGTCTATTTCTGAAGCTAGTCTCTCCATTTTTCGTCCATCTTCTAGCTTGGAGGTATAAGGATTATAAAGAATGTTTCTTGTACCTTTATCTCTTTTCATGCCACTTAATGAAAGAAGGTCTCCCCACTATTGAGCAGGCCTGAGATACGTGGTCCAAATTGGACAAACTTCATAATCAAATCTTTGTGTCATGGTTTTTCACTTATCGTGTTATTTCCACATTGTTTTATGTGCTTTTAAGTTCCATGTTTTATAAGTTTTGTTTTATGTAATTCTGATGCATCTATAAGTAAAAGATCTTAATCAAGTTTGGTATCAGAGCAGGTCTTTGTTGATGTGAATTACATGAATATATGCTAACCCAGGAAGTGCACAACGAAGAAGAAACATGGCAAATGAAGAAGATCGTTGGGAAGAGAAACAAAATTTCCGTAAGGTACTCTACAATATGTCAGAGAAAGTGGTCAAGCTGTTTTAAAAGTATGAGAAGGCACTTTGGCATGAGAAGGAAGGTGTCAATAGTAATAGATTAGCAAATCATGAAGGTGGTGGAGACAATCCTCCTCCTTTTCTTTCTTCCAGTGATATTTCTCATCGTGATTCCAAACATACATCTAAGAAACTGTTCTTCAAGATAAATGTAAAGTTTGACCTGCCC
The DNA here is from genome assembly GCA_000404065.3 of Pinus taeda. Lineage (NCBI taxonomy): Eukaryota > Viridiplantae > Streptophyta > Pinopsida > Pinales > Pinaceae > Pinus > Pinus taeda. The sequence continues at coordinate 12,763 of APFE030544574.1, read as the reverse complement.
ATGTATAATGGAGAGTGTAGTGCAAAAAAAATAATAATTTGATAAGACAAATAGAGGTTTACTGTCGGATCCAACAAATCGAAGAAGATGAGGAAAAGGTCCAGTTATCATCTCTTCGGCTAAGTGGCATTGCTCTTGTTTGGTGGGAGAGCAAGTTGTAAAAGGGAAGCAAAAAGTTGGGTAACCTTCTTTCCTCTTGGTCTAGTTTTATTTCTACATTGAAAGACAAATTTTACCCTTTGGATTATTAAAAAAAGGCACTAATGGAATGGAAATATCTAAGGCAAGGGAAAGGCCAAAACGTGCAAAGCTTCACTGAAGAATTTCAGAAACAAGCATTGAATTTGGGCATCTCATTAGATTTTCCCGAGACTGTAACTAAGTATGTTGGTGCACTACATAGTTACATTAGACACTCAATGTTATTGTTCAAGCCTATTACGATTGATGCTACCAGTGTAAAGGCGATTCATCTTGAAATCTGAGGCAAGAATGGCATATATGATCAAGCCAAGAAAACACTGTTTAACCCTCATCATGGAAAATTCTAGAAGAAAGGCAAGGGGAATGCTAAGAAGACCATCGCAATCCAGAAAGAGGACGAAGCAACTCCATCTTTCACGCATTGCAAGAGAGAAGGTCATGATGAGGACCACTATTGGAAGCTACATCGGAAGCTGAGACCAAAGAGATTCGACAGAAAGGAAAAGCAGAAGACAGTGGCAACAACGCAATAGGACCTTGGAACAGATTTCGGCGATGAGACATTGATCACAGCGATGGGCGCAAAAGGTACTCCTTTTATTAATAATAATTTTGATTCAATGCCAAGTACTAGATATTTGAATGAGCCTGTAAGTAATGAGAAAAAGAGAATTAAATTATTCCACATTAGAGTTATTGTAAAACACACAAGAGTGGAAACTTTGTTCGATTCAGGTTCCTAAGAAAATTTAATCTCAAAGTCCTTAATGAAAAAGTTAGGCCTTGAAACTAAACCTCATCCGAGTCCATACCCTCTTGGTTGGGTGAGTGATAAAGCAAAATTACAAGTAACCAAGCAATGTAGGGCCAGATTTGTTATTGCTTCTAAATTAGTTGATGAGGTAGAGTTATATGTTGTGCCTTTGGACATCTATGGAATCATCTTGGGAACTCTATATCTATATGACAGAAACTTTTCTTTTGGAACGAAAATAATTACCACCTCATAAAGGATGGTGATCAAGTGATCATTATTTAGCTCAAAAATCAAAGTTCTCATAATTTCTCAAACATTGAACAATCGCGTCCATCTCAACAATACGATCCCAATGCAACCTGTTTCACTCAAAACGGAACTCGTATGAGGAAGATATTGTGTTTTGTTCGCTTTGCCAACAAAGGAATTAAAAAAAAAAAACTATTGTCACTTCACAGTCAGCAGTGTGTACTAATGACGTAGCAGGTGACTAGGTAGGTCAAGGTTGGCCAATGGCTAATAGGATCTCGCTAAGTGGTGTGTTGTGGTTGGTCTGCAGTGTGGTGAGTTGGTGGTTTCTAGTTGGTGGAGGAAGCACCAATGAGAAGGGGACATGTGGCAAGCCCAGAGGCCAACACGTGTCCCTCCCCAAAGGCTTGGCATTGGTGCGCATTGTGGCAAAATTTTATGGCAAGCTAGGGAGTCGAACCCGTGACCTACACTGCACTATGCCCACGTCTTACCATTCTACCATGTTGGTGGTTCTTACAAGACTATGGTCGCAAAATGTATTTGGTGTGTTAACACTTGGTGGTTGGGAGAGGAGAGGGCTAGCCCCGTCCCATGTGACCACTATTACATAACCGTCGGTTAACGGTTAACCAAAACGCGCCAGATCAAGCGCTAATCAAGTTTAACATTAATTAATCCAAGATTACCAATTAATTAATGCACAATTTAGTTTGGTGGCATCTTTGGCGTCCCTAAATTTGGCGCTAACTCTATATTTAACGGAGCTAACTGGAGTTCCTCCAGTTTTAGTGGAGAATTCCTAGGAGAAAATGTTTTGGCCATAAAATTTTTAATATTCAACCAAATTGGGATCATAAAAAGTCATTATTAGATGATTTTGATGTTCTGAGCATGTTGAAGTAGGTTTTAGGAGTAGTAGAGCATTGTAAACAACATTTTTTTTTTTTTTGAGCTAACATAGAGGCCCAAGCCATGGAAGGTGGACCAAGGAGATGTAGCCAAAGAGGGGTGAAATCCTTCATCAAAACATTTTGTTTTTGATGTTTTGTTGTACATTTGTTTGTTGTTGTTAAACACTTTACTTTCATGTTATTTTTCTCATGAATTTGACATAAAACTTGACAAAATTTACATGTTCATTCACAAACACCATAAAGGAAACCTATGCACATGAAGAAAATGATAAGAATTTTATTTTTAATTTTGAAGTTGAAATTAGCACAACAAAACTAACATTCAACAACATATCAAGTTGGTATCAGAGCAAAGGTTATTTGCTTGATTGCTTGAGTTTTGTGCAAGTAGGGTTTTAATGGTTGCAAATTTGTGATGCATACAAGGTTAAAGTTGCAGAGAGGAGAAGGGAAACTATTGGTTGAAACTCTTGAGGTAATGCCCAAAAGAAGGAGAGACACAAGGCTACAATCTCCACCCAAAGTTCCAATTCCAGCTGCACTTGAGGCACCTCAAGTTTTACCTTCAATTGAAACTGAGGAGGTACAAGCAGTACCAGAAGTTGAGCTTGAATCCAAAGCCATCATGTCTGGAACAGGAGAGGCTGAAGGTCTTTTAGAAGAGGAAGAATTCAAGAAATCCTTCTATGACTTAATTGACATGGTTAGAGTCCTCTATGATGAGAGGAATACTAGAATTGATGGGGAGAGTTCTAAGTCCCCACATGGAAAGGGAAGCTCAGAAGATAAAAAAGATGAAAAGAAGGATTCAAAGGGTAATGGAGGAAAGCCTCATCCATCTCCATCATCTTCATCATCTTCCCCATCATCTTCATCATCCTCATCATCACAAACAACATCATATTCCACTTCCACCACAAAAAGTGTTCATACGCATTCAAAAACCCCAAAAGAAAAAACTCCCTTACTCAAATTGAACATTAAGTTTGAACTCCCATGTACAATGGTGAGGTCAATGTAGAAAAGTTAGACAATTGGATTTGACAATTGGAGGTTTATTGCAGAATTCAAAACCTTCAAGAAGATGACATAAAGATCCAGTTGGCTTCATTTAGGCTAGAAGGAGCAAAACTAGTTTGGTGGGAAGTAAAGGGTCAAGAGGAAATGTGTATTCATGGTAAGGTATCCATTTCTTGGGTTGAATTTGTTTCTTCAATTAAAAGACATTTTTATATTTATCCTATATGCAAAAAGCCATTATGAGTTGGCAAAATTTTAGGTAACTCAAGGGTCACGGCTATACCCAGGAGTTTAGGAAAAGGGCTTTGTTGTTAGAATTAGACTTGAAATCCAACATACACTGTTGAAATATATTGGGAGTTTACATTCCTACATAAAACACACTATTCTTATGTTCAATCCAAGCAGTTCATATGAGGTATGTGTGCAAGCCACGCATCTTGAAGCGGGAGGAAATAACATTCAGGAAGAGGGTAGTAAGAAGAAGCCATTCAAGGGTAAGAAGAAAGAGAAGGGTGGAAAATGGAAGGGAAATAAGAATGAAAGCGTAAATAAATAAGGGGATAAAACTATATGCCAACATTTTTCCAAAGTGGGGCATGATGAAACCCCCTGTTGGAAATTACATCCTGAACTAAGGCCTAAGAAACCAAACAATAAGGGGAAACAAAAGACGACCTCTCACACACAACATGATCTTAGATCTGATTCTGGTGATGAGACCAGGATTTCAGCCATGGTTACAAAAGGAAAAGAATATATTGAAAGCACTAGTTCCTCACATAGTCACAACAACACTCCAAATGAATAATCAAGGATAGAGATGTTCCATGTAAGGGTAATTTCGAACCATACAAGATTGATGCATTATTTGATAGTGGGTCACAATCGAATTTAATTTCAGAAGACTTGGTCAAAAAGCTTAATCTTGAAATTGTACCTCATCCTAATCCATATCCCGTGGGTTGGATAGTCAATAATGCAAATTTACAAGTTACAAGGAAATGCTTATTCAGGTTTGCCATTACTGAAAATTTAATTGATGAAGTTGAGTTAGATGTAGTTCCACTTGACATCTTAGAGTCCTTAGTGAAAAAGTTAGGCCTTGAAACTAAGCCTCATCTGAGTCCATACCCTCTTGGTTGGGTAAGCGATAAAGAAAAACTACAAGTAACCAAGAAGTGTAGGGCCAGATTTGTTATTGCTATGGGGTAGAGTTATATGTTGTGCTTTTGAACATCTATGGAATTATCTTGGGAAGTCTGTATCTATATGACAGAAAGGCAGTTTTCTTTCAACACGAAAATAAATACCACCTCACAAAGGATGGTGATCAAGTGATCATTATTTAGCTCAAAAACAAAATGCTCATAATTGCTCAAACATTTAACAACCGCGTCCGTCTCAATGATACGATCCCAATGCATCTTGTTTCACTCAAAACGGAGCTCATATGAGGAAACTATTTATTTTTGTTCGCTTTGCCATATAGAGTAATTTTTGAAAAAAAAGGTACAGTCACTGCACAGTCAGCAGTCTATACTGATGACGTGGCAGGTGATTGGGTAGGTCAAGGTTGTTCAATGGCTAATGGGATCTCGCCAAGTGGCACATTGTGGTTGGTCTGCAGTGTGGTGAATTGGCAATTTCTTATTGGTGGAGGAAGGACCAATGAGAAGGGGACATGTGGCAAGCCCGGAGGCCGCCATGTGTCCCTCCCTAAAGGCTTGGCATCAACACGCATTGTAGCAAAATTTTATGGTAGGCCGGGGAGTCGAACCCGTGACCTGCACTGCACTATGCCCACGTCTTACCGTTCTACCATGTTGACGGTTCTTACAAGACTATGGTCGCAAAATGTATTTGGTGTGTTAACACTTGGAAGCTGGGGGAGGAGAGGGCCAACCCCCTCCCATGTGACCACTATTACATAACCGTCGGCTAACGGTTAACCAAAATGTGTCAGATTAAGCGCTAATCACGTTTAACATTAATTAATCTTAGATTACCCATTAATTAATGTGCAATTTAGTTTGGCGGCATCTTTGGCGGTCCCCTAAATTCGGTGCTAACTACATATTTAACGGAGTTAACTCGAGTTCCTCCAGTTTTAGTGGAGAATTCATAGGAGAAATTGTTTTGACCATAACATTTTCAATTTTTGACCAAATTGGGATCATAAAAAGTTAGTGTTAGATGATTTTAATGTTCTGAGCACATTGAAGTAGGTTTCAAGAGCAGTAGAGCATTGTAAACGACACTTTGTTTCCATTTTGAGCTAATACAGAGGCCCAAGCCATGGGAGGTGGACAAAGGAGTTGTAGCCCAGGAGGGGTGAACTCCTTCATCAAAACGTTGTGTTAAGAGTTCATTTTGATGGTTTGTTGTACATTTGTTTGTTGTTGTTTAACACTTTACTTCCAAGCTATTTTTCTCATGAATTTGACATAAAACTTGACAAAATTTACCTGTTCATTCACAAACACCATAAAGGAAACCTATGCACATGAAGAAAATGATAAGAAATTGTTTTTTTTTAATTCTGAAGTTTAAATTAGCACAACAAAACTAACATTCAACAATGGATCAAGTTCATATCAGAGCAAAGGTTATTTGCTTGATTGCTCTAGTTTTATGCAAGTAGGGTTTTAATCGTTGCAAATTTGTGATGCTTACAAGGTTAAAGTTGCAGAGAGGAGAAGGGAAACTATTGGTTGAAACTCTTGAGGTAATGCCCAGAAGAAGGAGAGCCACAAGGCCACAACCTCCACCCTAAGTTCCAATTCTAGATGCACTTGAGGCACCTCAAGTTTTACCTTCAATTGAAACTGAGGAGGTACAAGTAGTACCAAAAGTTGAGCTTGAATCCAAAGCCATCATGTCTGGAACAGGAGAGACTAGAGGTCTTTTAGAAGAGGAAGCATTCAAGAAATATTTCTATGACTTAGCTGACATGGTTAGAGTCCTCTATGAAGAGAGGAATACTAGAATTGATGGGGAGAGTTCTAATCCCCACATGGAAAGGGAAGCTCAGAAGATAAAAAAGATGAAAAGAAGGATTCAAAGGGTAATGGAGGAAAGCCTCATCCATCTCCATCATCTTCATCATCCTCATCATCACAAACAACATCATATTCCACTTCCACCACAAAAATTGTTCATATGCATTCAAAAACCCCAAAAGAAAAAACTCCCTTACTCAAATTGGACATTAAGTTTGAACTTCCCATGTACAATGGTGAGGTCAATGCAGAAAAGTTAGACAATTGGATTCGACAATTGGAGGTTTATTGCAGAATTTAGAACCTTCAAGAATATGACATAAAGATCCAGTTGGTTTCATTGAGGCTAGAAGGAGAAACACTAGTTTGGTGGGAAGAAAAGACTCAAGAGGAAATGTGAATTCATGGTAAGATATCAATTTCTTGGGTTGAATTTGTTTCTTCAATTAAAATATAGTTTTATCCTTTAGCCTATATTCAAAAACCCATTATGAGTTGGCAAAATTTTAGGCAACTCAAGGGCCAAAAAGTTCAAGACTATACCCAGGAGTTTAGGAAAAGGGCTTTGTTGTTAGGAGTAGACTTGAATTCCCAAGATACACTGTTGAAATATATTGGGGCTTTACATTCCTACTTAAAACACACTATCCTTATGTTCAATCCAAGCAATCTAGATGAGGTATGTGTGCAAGCCACGCACCTTGAAGCAAGAGGAAAGAACATTCAAGAAGAGGGTAGTAATAAGAGGCCATTCAAGGGTAAGGAGAAAGAGAAGGGTGGAAAATGGAAGGGAAAGAAGAATGAAAGTGTAAAGAAATAAGGGGATAAAACTATATGCCAACATTGTTCCAAAGCGGGGCATGATGTAACCCCCTGTTGGAAATGACATCCCAGACTAAAGCCTAAGAAACCAAACAATAAGGGGAAACAAAAGACAACCTCACACACACAACATGATCTTGGATCTGATTCTGGTGATGAGACCAAGATTTCAGCCATGGTCACAAAAGGAAAAGAATATATTGAAAGCACTAGTTCCTCACATAGTCACAATAACACTCCAAATGAATAATCAAGGATAGAGTTGTTCCATGTAAGGGTAATTTCGAACCATACAAAGATTGATGCATTATTTGATAGTGGGTCACAATCGAACTTAATTTCAGAAGACTTGGTCAAAAAGCTTAACCTTGAAATTGTACCTCATCCTAATCCATATCCCGTGGGTTGGATAGTCAATAATGCAAATTTACAGGTTACAAGGAAATGCTTATTCAGGTTTGCCATTATTGAAAAAGTTAATTGATGAAGTTGAGTTAGATGTAGTTCCACTTGACATCTCAGGAACCATTTTCGGAAGCCCATATTTGTATGATAGGAAAGCGGTATTTTATCACCATAAGAGCAAATATCTATTTCTCAAGGATGGAGTGGAGTATGTTGTGAGATCCCATTGCAAAAAGTTAAACATTTCTTTGGTTAATGCAAGGCAGAGGAAGAGACTAGTAAATGCAAGTAAAATTTTTGTGCTTCTCATGATCAAGAAAAAGAATAATATTGATTATGAATCTTTTGAAGGTTGTGATGATAAGTTAAAACATGATTTGTTTGATGTGGTAAGCAAGCATGGTGAGATGTGTCATGAACCAAAGGGGTTACCCCCAAGAGGGGAATTCAACATGAGATACAGTTGCAACAGGATGTTCCACTTTCAAACATTGGCATGTATCACATGTTGATCATGGAGAGTATGGAAATAAAGAAGAAAATTCAAGAATTTTTGAACAAAGGTATCATACACCCATATACTTTGCCATGTGATTCACCCATTGTCTTGGTGCCAAAGAAGGATGGGACTTGGCGCATTTGTGTGTATTTTTGTGCACTGAATAAAATAACGGTAAAGAATAGTTATCCACTCCCAAGAATTGATGATTTGCTTGATCAATTGAGGTATGGAAAGTATTTCACTAAGTTATACTTATGAAGTGGTTATCATAAAGCTATAATAGTTGAAGAGAACATTTGGAAAACCGCATTTGAAACTAAGCAAGGATTGTTTGAGTGGCTTGTTATGCCTTTCGGTCTTACAAATGCTCTAAATACCTTCATGAGAGTTTTGAATGATGTATTGAGACCATTTATAGATGATTTTGTCATTGTTTACTTAGATGATATTCTCATATTCAAAAAATCCAGAGATGAACATGTCATGCATGTGAACAAAGTACTTGATGTCTTTAGAAAAGAACAGATGTTTTTAAAGATGTCAAAGTGTGAATTTGGCAAGACTTCTTTAGTGTATTTGGGACACATTGTTGGAGGAGGTGAGTTGAAGATAGATCCCTCTAAGATTGAGGTCATTGTGAATTGGCCCAAGACCAATACAGTTACAGAGGTAAGAAGCTTTCTTGGGGCAACACAATATTGGAGGAAATTTATTGCTAATTTTTCTTCCATTGCATATCCACTACATGCATTGACTAGTGTCAAGAAAGTCTTTCACTGGGGAGATGTACAGAAAAAAATATTTGATGCTTTAAAACAAAATATCAGTTCAACACCGGTATTAGATCTTACGGATCTTAGACAACCATTTGAGTTTCAAACAGATGTTAGTGATTACACCACGGGAACAGTTCTTATGCAGCATGGTAAGCCCATTTCATTTCATTCTGAAATTTTTATTGGTGTTGTGACTAACTATCCCACTTATGACAAATAAATTTGCACATCGGCACAAAGTGTTAAAAAATGGAAACACTACTTGATGGGGAAGGAGACCATTATCCATACTGACCATCAACCATTGCAGTACTTAAAGTCACAGTGAAAGTTGCAGCAATCACGACACTTCAGATGGATGGGTTTTCTACAACAATTTCATTTGGTTATCAAATACAAAAATGGAATCTACAATAAGGTAGCTAATATGATTTCTATGCATATTGTAAATTCATCTATTATACTCAAGCATAATTATGTTTTACATGAAAGTTACATTGAGAAATATGCATATGATAATGACTTTCAAGATGTGTGTGCAAGCTTGAGGCAAGGAAACCAAATTGAAGAGTTAGATTACCATGTACATAACAGTTTGTTGTTTCACTTGGGAAAGTTATGTATTCCACAGAGAGAAAGAAATAGTATCATAAGGGGGGCACACACTTCATTGATTGTTGGACATTTTGGTGTATGCAAGCCAGTAGTGAATCTCCAAAGGTATTGTTATTGGCCATGCATGTTTGATAATGTATCTCATTTCATCAGAGGATGTTCTTTGTGTGCAACAAGTAAGCCTAGAAATAGGAAACTAGGATTGTACACTCCACTTCTGGTACCTTCATGTCCATGGGAGAGTATCTCAATGGATTTTGTAGGAGGTCTTCCATTGTCAAGGAAAGGTCATGATTACTTGTATGTAGTTGTAGACAAGTTCAGAAAGATGTGTATTCTAACACCATTTAAAAAGAAAATTACAGCTGAACAAACAACTCATCTTTTCTTTCAAATTATTTGGGTTCATTTTGGTCTTATTAATTTCATTGTAAGTGATCGAGATTCACGATTTGTTGGGAATTTTTGGTCAAATTTGTTGGACATGATGGACAGTAAGTTGAAGAAGAGTACAACCTTTCATCTGCAAACAAATGGACAAACTGAGGTGTTCAACAAGACAATCATTCATCTTCTTAGAGGATATTGTAGCAAACATCCCAAGTTGTGGGATGGATAGTTGCATAACATACAACATGCATACAACAGGGAAAAGCATTCTTCCACAAACACATCGCCATTTGAGGCATGTTTTGGATACTTGCCAAGATTGCCATTGGACTTCATATTTGAGAAAGATGTCACCTTCGATGGTCATAGCGACATCGAAAAGACAAGGAAGTTCATTGATAAAATGCAATTGATACATCAAACAGTGCAATAACAGCTTGAAAAAAGTTAAAGAAGCTACAAGGAAAGGCATGACCAATACCGTGTTGATCATAAATTTCAAGTTGGAGACGAATTTTGGTTATATATCAGTAAAGAGAGACTTCAAGGAGAAGGTAAAAAGCTAAAGCCAATCCTTTATGGTCCTTTTAAAATTATGGAAAGGATTGGTAACAATGCTTTTAAGCTAGATTTTCCTCCTTATATGAAAATATACTATGTTGTTAATGTTGAGAATTTGAGATTGTTTGATCCTCCTTTGATTCATGATCAAGGAGAGCATGTTCAACTACCATCAATAGATAATTTCTCGCCAAAAAATCTTGATGAACTTCAGCAAGATATCATACGTGACAGAAGAACTAGAACTTCAAAGAGAGGGAATGTCGAATACCTTCGAGTGGGACTCAAGGGACAAAATCCTTCTAAAGACAAATGGATACAGATCGAGAAGGTGAGGGAGTTGTACCCTCACCTGCTAAACAATTGATAGCATTTGGGGTGCAAAAGGCTTCCAGTGGGGAAGCATGATCAGGTGATCAATATTTAGCTCAACAATAAAAAGTGCTCATAATATCTCAAACACCGAACGACCGCATCTATCTTGGTGATACGATCCCAAAGCAACTTGTTTCACTCAAAATAGAGCTCGTATGAGGAAGATATTTCATTTTTTCCACTTTTCCAAATAGAGGAATTTTTTGAAAAAAAGGTACAGTCACTACACATCCAGCAGTCCGTACTGCTGACATGGCAAGTGACTACGTAGGTCAAGGTTGGTCAATGGCTAATGGGATATCACCAAGTGGCGCATTGTGGTTGGTCTGTAGTGTGGTCAGTTGGAAGTTTCTTATTGGTGGAGGTGTTAGCGCTTGGAATTCACCTAGGCTGAGATAGACAAACTCTCAAGGCTACATCAAACCATTTCACCTCGTAGCTAGCCCTACGAGGTATGAGAAGGCTCTCTCGGTCAGATTCGGTAGATCTTTCAATATGATAAGCTGACCAATTAGGATCACAGATATTAGGCTAGTAAATTGATAAGGGGGGTTTATTTAAAGATTTTTGGTTTTTGGTGGCAATTGGAGGGAGTGCAATTCAGGGTGCGGGGATTGAGCACAGTTTTTTGCAGGGGGATCTTTGGGGCAAGGTAGGAGTGAGCGCTGATGCCTTAATCTTAGATGGATGATCAGGGATGATAGAGAAGGAGCTAAAGAGGGAAAAAAACCATTTGAGTCCTCTCTAAACAGTAGAAAACATAAATTTTGAACAAACTAAAAACCTGAGCATGTCAAAGCATGATTTCAAACTTTATCACTTCATCTGTCCAAATAGAAGCAAAAGAGAGATGTGGAATACATAAACAAACTTACAAGAACATGTAGAGAACACACCATCAACACAACAATCCACAATAATCCACAATGATGCCTGCAAAACCCTGGCCTTCCTCTTCTTTAAATTGCTGAGATAGATGTACAATATACAATAAAGCTTTCTCCCACAAGAGTCCAACCTCCAACCTCTCAAAATGACTAAGAAAACACATAATATAGGCAAGCTAACCTCTTCCCTTGCCTCTAGGGGTCGAGCTCATCCTTCTAGGAGCAGTTTGAACTAATTCCAAACTAAGCACTAGATAATAGGCAGCTCAACAACTTGCCTCTATTACTTAGCTAACTGATTCATGCATTAATTATTCACCTTTTACATCAAGGAAGCTTCTAGAAGAGTAAAGAGAGGTAAAATCTATCAAAGTGCCATGAAAATATTACATTTATCCATCATCTACAAGTAAAAATAATCAACCATAGTCAAAACAGTGTTTTTTGACCAAAAAAGTCAATTCTGGCAAAGTTAGCTCTCAGATCCGCGCCCCCTGGCTCTCACGTCCGCGCACCTTTGCAGCAACTTTTGAGTGGGTTCCACTGGTCCAAATCAGGTGCAAGATGGCTCATTGGAAAGCTTGGTCTGTCTACTTTCCATCCCAAGTGGAATTTATGAATTTGGAGTTGTTTTGCCCCCTCAAACACCATTTCTCCCAAGGTCACTTTCTGCAACTCAAAAAGTGGGCAGAAAGTCATTTTTTTGATGTATTTTGAGCTTTTGGAAGCTCAAATCTCAAAATCCAGCTTCTCCCAAGTATTGGTAATTTTTCTCTTTGCATGCCCTTTCCAAAAATGCCAAGTTTTCAAAATTCCAAGCAGTCCTTCAAAACGTCCGCGCGCGGGACGCGGACATGACACGGGAAAAACCTGTAATTTTACCAAAAATTTGCAAAATGCTCCAAAATTCTCAAAATTTTCATATTTTGATGCTAGATCAATGCTGATCAGTACCATGATGAGTGAGGCCACCCTTACGAGGCCTCCGCTATGTCTCAACCTCCGTGGATGAAGATCGGTCATCACTTTGCTCATTAGTCTCAGTGGTTGACATGATGTTATTGAGCAAGGTGGAACAAATAGGCAAAATGACCACTGCCCTGCCTGCAAAATGCTGAGAAGTATGTTGTTTTCAAGGGGAAAAATCATGAGGAAAACGTTAGGGGAAGGATTTTATATAAGGAAAGGGAAAATATATACAAAAAAAGGGAACTTTGAAGGAAATAATCACACAATGTCAAACATGCCATATCATCTCTCATCATTTGCAAATCAATACTT
>APFE030544573.1:0-10480 GCA_000404065.3 Pinus taeda | reverse complement strand
AATGAGAGATTTCAAGACAATTCTTTATATCAGAATGTGCCATCCACCTATACCATTGCGGATCCAATCCATGATAGTGGAAATGTAGGGACAAATTGTAAAAACAGTGTTGACAATGAAAAGGAAGATTAGAAGCAAATTACACAAGAACTAATGCGGCTGGTAAAAAATATGGAGATCAATCAAACTAATTACGCCAATGATGCGAGAACTTTATGCACCCACCTGGAAAAACGTAATAAGGAGATGGAGATCATGAAAATTAAACACTCTGATTACATAACCGACATGCAAAATCAACATGCTAAGGAAATTGAGGCCATGAAAACTAATCATGACACAGAAATTAGTTTTATGCAAAGCAAGTTATCAAGCTTAAGAGGAAAATATGACGACCATGCAAGCAAATCATAAGAAAGAGATAAACTCTATGCAGCATTGCTTGATGACCATAAAGGAAAAGGACGATAAAGTAATAAAAGATATGGAAGCTAATCAGATATGTCTTCAAAATAACTCACTGACCATAGAGTAAAACCATGCCAGGGAAATCAGTGCTATGAAGGTTGAACACTCTAGTTAGATAGATGCCATTAAAATACAGGCTCAGAAGTTTCAACAATGGTCAGAGGATGAGAGAAACCAAGGAACGTCAATAGATCAGGAGCTTCCTTATCTGTTATAGCAAGCTCCATCTTGTTATGAGGTCCTTTGTTCCATTGAAAATGCCCTGGATGAAAGGGAAATTAATAATCAGGTTAATGCTCACACGGTTAATCCACCAGTCATAGAAGGTCAAGTTATAACTCATGGCACTTATGAGATTGATCCATCATCCTTGACAGGGCAGATGCAGAATGAAAAAAGACATGTCACGCATATCTTACATACTTCATCTGAGAGCTTTGAAGCAGAAAGTCCCACGTCAGCAGTGATACAGCCTGCCACAAAGAAAAGGCACAAGAGAAATAAAATGAGAAGAAGATTCGATGCATCAGACGGCTGCGAGCAGCTTGACTTTCGGATAGGAAAAACTCCTACCATATGTAGAATTGGACATGGCACCTCCGACAAGCAGCCGACATATTTGCCTGAAAGCAGGCAAATGCTCAGTATACACTATATTGAATACATCTGATGCCATGGGGCATCCTTTGCATTGTATTTCTAGCCCTACTTGTCATTTCAGCATTTTATTTTTGTTTTAGGATTAGATTTACTTTACTAGATAGTTAATAAATGAAGAGCTTATATCTTTCATGTGCTTAGTGTTTATGTGATGATTTTTTGGACGGACGCTACTTATATTTTGTTGTGTGTTGCATGGATGCAGATTCTGGATTCTCACATTCCTGCGGTGCAGCAACGTGTCCCCAAGTAGAGCCAGATGTTGACCACTACGTGTCGACTACCCATAGCAGTACACCCCGTTTTCTTCGCAAAAGGAATAGCGTTTGATTGACATGTCCGTGCCATTCGACGATCATCGTCAACCTTATCACATTATGTTGTAAACCCAGTCTGCATGTGTGAATTGTAAATAATCTTAGCAGAGCTGAGTCATGTATGAAAATTGCTTAGGTGGACCTAATTTTCTAGTGATAATCTACGTTCCGGAAGGTTGTTTGTCTCACCGATCCATGATCGGCAGAGTTTTCCTTCAACCTAACCCCAAAGTCGAAATGAATCTTGTCATTACAATCTTAGGGGAATCCTAGTGCGTTGATCTGCTAGATTATAGTTGATCGCAGAACTAGGTGATCTATAAGGGTCTATGTCAAATGGGTTTTCCCCCTTCGGATGTAAAATTGTAAAAGTCATGATGTAAAGTGTCTTGAGGGTTAGAAAATGTTTTAAACCCCTCATAGGTCCTAAGTCCTAAGTCCTAGGACCTAGGTGATTTTTCCAAAGGCTAAGTTCGAGGATCCATTTAAAAATAAAAAATAAAAAATTTTGAAAAAATAAAAAAAAAAAAAACAATAAAAAATTAGTAATTAAAATATTATAATAATTTAAAATTTTTTAAAATATAATATTATATATATATATATATAATATATATATATAATATAATTAATTAAAATTAAAAAAAATTAGAAAAAAATAAACCAAAAATAATAATTAAAAATATAAAAAATAATAAAAATAAAATAAAAACCGTAAAAAAATAAATAATAAAATAATAATAAGTCAAATTTTGAGAGTAAATAAATGCCAAAAATTTCAATTTTTTAATGCATTTTAAAATTCGTGACGGATTTTGAAAATTAAAAGATATCTTGATCCTCAGCGATGGTCGAGATCATTTTGACATGGATCACTCGAACTAGCTGTTGGGAATTTTTCATTTAAATAAGGTGATAAGGGTCATTTGAGATCAGATTCGATCTGTGAGTCTTGTGCTGAAGAAAGCTCTCTTGTAAACCTTTTCTAGTGCAAATAAAGAAAGACTTTGGGGTTGAAATCTTGCTGGTGTTACTCTCTTGAAGCGTTCTGAACTGTTTTATTTTCTGCATTATTTTATTTTCAGCCATTAGTAATAGCTTGATGTAGAGTATTGTTGAACACAGGTATCTTGTTCACTTACTAGGGTTTGAATGGTAATAGTATTTCTGAAATAATGGCAGGTATCTCCATTGCATCTGGAATCTAGTACTGTTTTTTCCCTCTTTATTGATGGTTGAAGTGAGCTATGCAGGAAACCCTTATTTAGAAAATCAGTGGGCATTTGGGGAAGTTCTCGGCTGAACCAGCCAACACCCGCAAAGCACTCTCTTGTAGAGCCCAGCCAGTTTTGATTCTGGGTTTATCATTTAGAGTTTATTTTTGAGTTCCATGAGAGATTTTCTAAAGCATCTCATAGCAAATCTGAAATTCTGAAAATATTACTGTGGATTACTGACAAATCTGACTGTTGTAGAGTCATAAATCTGTAAATATTGTAACTGGCTTTTAGGGTTTTCAGTTTTCTTTCTTGATGATCTGTTTTTTCCCATTACAGGTTACAGGTCTAAGAAAAAAAAATATTTGGGAAGCCAGATCTGGCCCCAGAAGCTAGCCTTTGCAGGTGCATCATTTCTGCAGTCCAGGATTTTAAATTTTTGCTTATCTGAAAGTGATCTTACATGAGTTACAAATAATAAATCTGAAGCTGAACATATAAAAAAAAAAATTTAGAAGTCTTTGAGGGTTTCACGACTAAATTTCAAGCAGAAATATAATCTGGAAATTTCTAGGTTTTTATTTGGCCATTTTATTTTCTGTTGCCTGGGGCTTTTTACGATTTTGTTGAAAAAAATTCAAAATTTTGATGAAAGTTTTGTAGCCAGCATCCTTCTCTTCATTGTTCGATCTATGCTCTGCTCGCGGCTATCAAGATCGCACCTCTATCCATTGGTTCTCCTCACGCTGTCCAGATCAACAAGGTTGCTGCCATTAATCAAATCAGCAGATCAGTAAATCAGCATTGCTGCCCAGATCAGCAAATCCTCACGCTTCTGCCAGCATCCATCCACACGCTGTCTCCTCTCCCTTCAAACGCATTCTCTTGCCATCTCTCACAGAATCCCCGCAACTTGCAAGCAAAAAAAAAAAAAACCCTCGATCCAACCCACAGCCTGCTCTTCATCGCTATCCAAACCGTCCCGCTGCCTGTACGTTCTCCAGCTGCCTGCGGTTTTGAATGCCCTCCAACCTGCAAAACCGTTTCCTCTCCACGTTGCGTTCATCTCCAGTCCGTCAAGCTGCCATTCCTACGCTTGATCCACGATCCCAACTGCGTTTTTCTTCTAGGCGTCACCTGCATACCAAACAGAAAAAATCAATTTTGTTTATTTTTTGATACATGCGTATATGATTTAGCTGAGGATTAGGTTTTTTTTTAGTTTTAGAATTAAACTCTAGTCACGTTTTTATTCAAATTTATTTCCATTTCAGCTTTGGTAAAGAATTTTAATTCTAAGTTTGGTTTAGATTAGATTAGCATTTGAGTTATTTAATTTAGTTTCCTTTTTCTTATTTAACTAAAGAATATAACTAAAAAAAAAAAGATTAGAAAATCATAAAAATGCAAATACTATCTCTCTTCTCTTTTACGTTAGGTTTTTTGTTTTAGATTTTTATTTATATAGATTTAATTTTGGTTAAAGTTAGACTTTTAATAATTAATTAAAAAAAATAAAAAAAATAAAAATAAAAAAATTGATTTTTCCTTTTGTTCAGTTTTAAACTTCATTTAGAATTTATATTTTAGGCTTTGTCTTTGGTTTAGTTTAGTTTAATTTGTTTTAAATTAGTTAGTTTGTTTATAATTTAAAAATAAATAAATTAAAATAAAAAATAATCGATTTTCATTTTAGCCCATAGTTTAGGACGTTAGTTTTAGTTTTTTTTAGAGTTAGACATTTTTCTTTGTTCATTTTTTGTTTCATCTATAAAAATATAAAAAATCAAAAGATTCCTTTTAAAACTTTAGATTGGATATTAGATCTAATTTAGTTTTATTGCATTTTTAGCTAAAAATCTTAAAAAATAATAATAATAATAATAAATAAATATATAATATTATATATATATATATATTATATATATATATATATATATTATATTTGAAAAATTTTGCCAGATTCAGCCTTGGCTCAAGGGGTTGTCATTTTTGCGATATATCTTTTTCTGCTAAAATTTTGATGTAGGATTAACATTTATCATTTCTTTATGTGGTTAAACATGCTTAAAATCTGAAGATTCGCTGCATGAATGTGATCTCTAGTTAGCATTTTACGTGGTTGTTTAAAGCATTTAATCTTTCAAAATTTTAATTGTTGGAGTATTGTTAAGCCATTGAGCATTTATTGATTATCTCACATTTGGTAAAAGTTAATCTTTGTTGAGTTATTTGATGGTAAACGATTGTTAATGAGTTCATATTTCTGCAGCGTTTGATAAATAATCGTTTAATCATTTATTTCATAAGGCACTGGTCTGTTAACTTAATAAAATCAAATAAGTGCTTATTTTCCCTCGTGTCTCCCAACCCAACTAGTCCACAGTTGGTCATCCATTGTCCCATAGGGTCTACCCCCCTTAGCCGCAGGAGACAGGTTTAAACGGAGAGATCGGGGATCAGGGTGACAGCCCCCGATCTGAGTGTTGTCGTGACAATCTGTGCGACAACACTCTTCATATTGAACACCAGGGATTGAAACATGTTTCAATCAAGTTGATCTTGTTTGTTCTCTCTAAGTCCAAGGCTCATCAAACACGAGTCTTCTTGTCACTTTGTTCTTCCATCCACTCTCAATGATTGCCACACATTTGCAGTCTTCATTATGTACTTGCAATCCTCACTAGGAAGCCAAGGAAGAAGAAATACAACCAAACAAGAGACTCACAACACAACAATAAAAATAAATAAGAAGGCACTTATCTCTTGAGAGTGAATCAACTCCCTCTTGAACTTAGCCTCCTTGTACCCAATCAAACTCATCCACATGAACAAGGAATCACCATCAAGGAGACAACTTCAACCACATTATCAGGAAGCTAATCATGTACATATTGTCAAGGAGTCGAACTTGTCTGAGTCATCATCAAATGACTCCATATCATTAAGAAGTTCATGTCGTCATCAGCAAAGAGTAAGCATCAAGGAGTCCAAATCACCATCAAGGAGCCCAATCACATCATCCACGTCATCAATGAGTCATACATCAGTGTCGGCAAGGAGTACTTATCATCATGAACAAGTAATACACATCGTCAACATCACCATTCATCATTAAGGAGTCAACATCAACAACAAGGAGTCATATATCAATATCAGAGGAATCCACATCATCGAGGAGTCCAAAAATACATTATCATCTTTTAATCTTAGCCGTTGAATTTTTATTTTTGAGGAATTTTACAATTTGTCATTCAATTTCATTTTTATTATCTCAAAATTAATTATTTTGAGCTAATTTCCTCAAAAAATTAACTTTGACTTAACCACCAAGGTCCAAGGGTCCAATTTTTCTTGAAATATCCAATATTACATTGATGGAGGACCTCCAAAAATTAATTCTTTTAAGACACGAATTTTTCCACTTGGAGGATTTAAATTTCCTAAGACATTTTAATTTGATTCTAATTAATTAATATTTTGGCTTATGATTTTAATTTAATTCCGCCAAAAAATTTACTTAATTGACACTTGAGGGGTTAAATATTTTTTCCACCCCCTAATATTTTAACCATGGTATGTAAGTATGAGGGACCATGCATTAAAATATTTTTTACATAAGATTTACAATTTCAACCCTCAAAGGGGGAATTCCCGTTCGGCTTAGACCCTCAAATTACATACCCAATTTTGCGACACAATTTGATCTAGTAGGCCAAGTGCTTTGTAATCAAATAATTTAGCCAATTAACTTAAATTATTCCCAAATCACTTTTACATAAGACTCGACCAGAACGCTAAGACTCACCTAAGACTTAATGAAGAATTATATCCTAGCTTTGGGGTGAGGCTGGAAAAACTCTGCTAACCATCAATGTTTAGAAACACAAATAAATCAGTGAGATGAAAAACCTCCTAGGTTGAAGTTCTCGTCAAAATAATAGGCTTACCTAGGTTGTTACATAAACACACGGTCTTGCTAGCATCATTTCCATTATAAATTTGCAAAATGGGTTTACAATGACACAATAAACAATTGATTGATGATCCAATTCTTCGAAAAATTTTGGCAAATTTGCTTCCTTGGAACTTTGAAAAGAAGTGTGCAACATGTCCTAGTAAGAAAACCAAGGCTCTGCAATATGGTCCATTTAAGATACTAAAAAAGGTGGGAGATAAAACTTGTGAACTCAATCTACCCCCATACATGCACATTTACTAAGTGGTGAATGTAGAAAATTTAAACTCTCTGACCCTTCCATGTTGGATAAAGTTGGTCCTCCCTTCTATAGAGACTTAGCACTAGATGCTCGAATAAAGTTGATGGAGGATAGATACAATTTTGCAGAAGAGGTCCAAAACTACAACACAGGGGTAGCATGAGCTTTGGAATATTGGGTTGAAAGGATAACTTCTAGGAAAAGTTAATTGGTACGCACAAGAGAAGGTAGAGGATAATTTTCCTCACCTCATTCAGTAAAAGCTTTGGGGACCAAAATCCTCCCAATATGGGGAGGTATGATCCAGATTGGATCACTATATTATTTATCATCCATCTTGATGCTTTTGGAGTGGAAAAATTGGAGGATTCAGCTCAGTGGACAATTTTTATTGATGGGTCCTAGTTTGGCAAATTGTGTTCTCAAACCTTCCAGAAACAATTTGAGTCATAAAACAACATTTTTTGAGGGGTAAAACATTTTCACTGAAGTGCTACACCCCTAGTGTTATTCTACATTCAGATTCCTTTCCAACAATGCAAGAAAGACCTCAGACAAAGTTCATGAGCAAAAGTTATGCAAACTAGAAGTTGACCATCCTGTTTTGATCACGTGATTCAAGAGGAGGCCATGTCAACTGGTATTATTCATGGAAAAACATGATCACGATGAAGAAGACTGGTATTATTCATGGAAAAACATGATCACGATGAAGAAGACTCTAGAAGAGTCAATATTGTAATTCTTGTTAAGAGTTGTATTCAAACTTAACCACTGGTAGGCTATCAACATTTGCTATAACTAGGCCATTAAGAGGAAAAGGGGTTCCATTCAATGGGAGTGCTTTTCCATAGATGAGCACAGAGAGAGAGAGAGAGAGAAAATAAAAAGGCTTTGTGTACTATAGCAGCTCAGAGGCCACAGGTCTCACTACTTGTACTTGCATCCATTCCCGTTTGGAGAGAGAGAGAAAACAAAAAAGGCTCACCTTTTAGCTAGGCTTTCACTTGTAAGGATTTCCCAAGTCATATCTTGTGTTCATCGTGGTTTGTGAGTTTTATTTCGTAGCTCTATATTTTCCATATTTTATCTACTTCATGCATAAGCATAACATAGTAATTAACGAATCCAAAAATTTAAGGAAAAATTAAATCCATTGTGACAAATTGTCCAATGAAATATCCATGGAAATTTACAAATCACAGGTTGGAGGAGAATCGCTTAAAGAGGCAAAGGTAGGTCACTAAGATGACAGTGGGCGACCTATCGAGGTTCCACTTCGATTGTGCAATCTGGGTTGGAGTTTTCACCATTTGAACATACAATTTGAGCAGCAACACATTTCATTCTCAATCACCCTCCGAAAATCCAATCTTTTAATCCCCGATTACCCATAAATCGAGAGAAAAGTCCTCTTTATATAGAGTGAGCTTCATCTCTCTTATAATAAACATGTAATCGTCTTTGTAAATAAATCAATGTAATAAAAATCACAATGTCTCATTAATACAATGAGGTGTAACAGATACCACTTTATAATGTTAAATTATCAATGTCATGACTTATCATTAAGAGTAGCTTCAAATTAATATATCCAAAATCTAATATAATAATATCATTGAACTGTTTGTAATTCAAAATAAAAATAAAAATGGCCATGACCATCATGTCACAATAATCCATAATTGCTAAATGAAATCAAAATTGTCTAAAACATAAACTGTAAGAATGAAAGTCAGGTGCTATAGTCCTGATCATATATCTATTTTTATAGTATTGACATAAAGCATAATAATGATCTACCCTACTTTAAAAGGTTTCGACCAGTGAACAAAATTGTAGATCTCTACCTTTATAGATTTCTTTATGTATGGTATTCTCCTATGATAACTTTAAACGTAAATGCCACGCAAACATTGGTGGAAAATGTCTTACCTTCCAACAATAATGCAGCATTGACCATAAAATTATTCAAGCGTTCCGCTTCGTGTCTATGTTCTTCTATCTCAGGGTTAAATAATATTACAGTGTGGAAATTCCCATCACCAGCATGGGCTATAACTGGACTGTATTTGACAAAAGAAGATTCAGCAATATTTTACTTTGCAAGGTTAAATCCTAAAGTATATTGTAGTGGACACAAAAAGAAGATTCTTGAAAACTTTCAGAGAAAATCACAAACAATTTACTTGGACATACAATGATTTACAAAAATATCTATGTTCCTATTTACAAAATTACAGAAAGAAAACTACCAGACATTCTAAACAGTAAGAGAAATAGATCTGTTTACAGAAAACCTAGACAAAACTGCAAAACGTGCCAGTATACCTACCATGTTAGAGGTGAAGAGTCAATTTCTGCTTTACTTCTCGCAATAACTTCTGCAAGATGAGATAATGGGACACAAACATCCTGCAACCATAAACAAAACAGATAAGTGAACTGAAAATGGATAGATATGACTCAACCATCTATTTGACATAGAACTGTCTGTCCACTTGTCAAGAAAGCACCATAGATGAGGAATATAATCAATGTTGCAAACATCGGCATCAGGATAGAGTCAGCAAGTGTTCAGAAAACCAAAAAATCTATAAAATCAGAAAAATATTGGTAAAAAACAGCAAACATCGGCAACATTAAAAAAATACAAAATTTTAAAAAGTCAAAAAAGTAAAAATAAAATAAAATAAAATAAACCCCAAAAAATCACTTAAATTACTAATTTTTTCAATCAAATGACAACTTTTTCATGCAGTCTACAATAAAATCACAATTTTTTCACCCTTGAAAAAATCGCCGATTTTGTTGGCTGATAAAATCAGTTAGACCAAAAAATTATGATTTCACAATTTTTTCGTGATAAAATCGGGGTGTTTGCAACACTGAATTTAATATATAAACAGGTATGCCCCATTTCTAATTTGGATAAATTGTTCACTACACTTCACCCAAGAATAACGAGTATACCAGTTAGTTTAACAAACCAGCAACTTAAATGCTAAAGAGATTGTCCTTTCTTTTGTAAGCTCTTAGCTTCATCATTAGAAGGGTATATGTTAGTGACATCATATGCCCATTGCAATGTAAGTAACTTAAGCAATAATATTTCTCAAAGTCTGAGATGTCTAATGTTTCTGGAATAACAAGTTTCGAAATGTCAATAGATAGGGAAACAATTCAGGTGCTTGAAACAAACATATGAAAGATACAAGTGAATAAAAACTTATGACAGAAATAACTTCATCATGCATGTATATCAAAATAGGTTGGCTCATTGGTTGGACTGATCGATCATGTGGACTGATGGTTTATATAGTATTTATCACAGCTGCAGGACTATGGACATTAACAAAAGGAAACGAAATGCATGTTATGTGGCAATGTCTGGACGGTTGGGAAAAGCTGCTTCAAATTCAAGCCACTGTATTATTTTGCATGTGAAAACTGAACAAAAACTAAGTTATACAACCAGGTTGCATGAGTAAGAGTACTGTTGTAAGTTCTCTAAAATGAGCGAAAAAAGGCTCCGAGTGGAACAAACCCCTGGTTTATCAGTAAACCAGAAATAATTTACTCATGTTCTGATAAGTCA
>APFE030544562.1:0-14403 GCA_000404065.3 Pinus taeda | reverse complement strand
CCTAATCCAAAGTTGGTTGCTTTGCTTGTCTCCCCTTGTTCATTTTCCTTAGTTTCCTTTTCCTTGTTTGTCCTAACCTCCTCCTCTTGCTGCCTCTTTTCTCCTTCTGCTAGTGCCCATTGCCTTTCTAGCTCCTCCTCCATGTTCTTCAGCTATTGTTGTAATATTTTGTGTTCCTCTTGTTTTTTCTTTTCAACTTCTTCTGCTTGTTTTTTCTTTTCAGCTTCTTCCTTCCTTTTCCTCTCTATCTCATCCTGTGCTTTCTTTTCTTCTTCCTTCCACCTTTTCTCTTTTGCTTATTTTCTCCTTTTCTCATTCTATCTTTAGTTGTCGGATTCCTCCGATTGTTTGTTTTCCAGTTCTCTTTGCCTCTTTAGCTCTCACTTCTTTCTTTCCAATTTGGCATTTCTTTGTATGATCATAACTTCTTCTTGCTCGTTGTCACTTAGGGGGTCTTCAACCCCTTTTCCTTTTCACTTCCCTGATTCCTCGGCTCCCTTTGGTGTTTCATGCCGTTGTTTCTTCACAGTTGAAGCTCTTTCTCTGAGGCTTACCTCCTCCTAGGAATCATTGAGGAGCTCATCTTCTATGGCTTGCTACTCACTTGGGCTGATTTCCCTTGTGGAGCTATAAAAATTCCTAATCCCATCCTTGAGGTCCTTCTTGGTGTGGGTGTAAGACCAACTGAATTTCGCCTTCTTGCAATGGGCAGCTACGACTTTCTCAAGATCATACATTTGGTAATTTAGGGTCACGAAATGGCTCCCATCCATCTCTTCAGCTTCCACTTCTACCTGTTTGAATTTTTCTACCACGTACGCCCCAATAGTGAGAGGGAAAGGCAGTCAAGGTTTCTTCTTGCCTTTGTTCAAAACATTTGAGAAACCTTGTGTCATTTCGTAACAAACCTCTCGCAGAAGTGTCCTATCCATGATGAACCTGGGAATAGCGTGAGGATTTTTATGAGTACCAAACACTCTGACAAGAATTCCTTCCTTAATGGGGAACCAATGATCTACTTTGACCACGTCTTCATGGCTCTCTGTGGCATGCAAGTTGGTTCTTCCCCGAACAATAGTTGGTATAATGGGATAATAAATGTTTCGGATATTACATCCAACATGGTTCTATAAGATGTGTCCCAGAAGGATTTGTAGTGGCAGTGAATGGGTTGGACTACCAATGTGTCCCAATTATGGCTCCAGTGCACGAAGTGGCACCTCGAATAGACAACATCAAGGAGGTATGATGAAATATAAAATTTTAGAGGTTGCTCGAGGGGTGGGATTTGGGTGACATCTATGTTTTTCCTCAAGGATGGTGAGAGGATGCTCACCGAATTAAAAATAATTCCTTGAGTGGCAAAAACATACATGAGGGGAACCCACGTGCCAAAAAAGACATCACAGTCTGCCTTGCCATATAGCTGGCACATCATCACAACGATTAACTGATATACTTTGTGTAGCCCCTCTGTCTTGTAAGCCTGGTCTATCCTAACTTGGAATTTAACAGGTTCTTGCCACCAATCCCTCAAGATGTCTTTAGTTGGGATGGTGAACCCAGCGAGGCACTTGGTCTTAAAAATATGCTCCTTCTCAGGCAATTTGTAGTAGGTGTTGATGTTTGTCGAAGAGATGGCAGCTATGGGTGCCCCATCATGACCCTTGATCATCCAGTCATCTGCACTTATACACTACAAGATCCATTCAATGGTTTTGGTGCATAGGAATACTGGTGGATGTGCCACTACCTTATGTAATTTTTACCTCTTAACGTTGATATTTACTTGGAAGTCCTCCTGTGTTTCTAGAATATCCTTCTTAGCAAATTCCTCATAGATTGCATACCAAGAGAGCCTGGTGGTTTTACTTATGTTGCAAGCCGTGTCTACGAAGATAGGTGGTTGTTCTTATGGATCGACCTCCCATGCCCCACTTCTCGAGGTTCCTTGAGTAAGTTTAGTAGTCAGGTGACCCATTTCATCTTCGAAAGAAGAAATGGATATGCACTCAAGCTCGACGTCACCTAGCATGTCAAAAACACAGTCCCGTGATGAGAGAGATGGCATGATAATCAATTGCAACTACAAAATAAAAAGGAGACTTAGATGGTGATAGGCAAGTCACGGGGAAGGTAAGTTGCATGGTCACAGATGTCAAGAATGCGACTGAGTGACTGAGGTCATAGGTCGGGGAGCAGATAAAAGGTCACAATGCATGAAATTTGGTTGTAGGTCACACAATGGGTGGTGGTCATAGGTCGCAACCAGTCAGAGGTTGTGAAGACGTGAAGTCACTAAGTCACACAGGGAATGGTATCGCAGCTGCGGAGCGTGCGACTACGACTTAGAAAAGCTCAGAGAAGGCCCTAAATGGCTTTGGGAGATCGAGGTCACTCTTAGAGGGATGGACTTTAGGCTTCCCAATAAAATAAGGCTATCAAGTTTAAGGCAAAACAAAAAAACTTCTGGGTGCAGGCACGGGGAAAGGCTAGGGCCAACTATCCAGCATGAAAATGAGAGGAATGTTAAGTAAAAGATTAAAACCTAGGGTGAGGGATAAGACAGAGGTCAGGAGGGGCAGACAGTGACACTTGGAAGGAAATAATGATTGCAGGAGGGAGGACAGTTACTTACTAGAGTTGGACACGCACACGAATTCAGGTTGGAGGGGCTTCTAGCTTCTAGTGTGACTGACAAAGCCTTGAAAAATGTGACTAAGTGCCCTCATATATATAAGATAGTTGCACTTGTTGGGGTCACGAAGGTTGGGAGTGTGACTATTGCGACCATGCAACTTGCAGGTCGCGAAGTCGTATGAGTCGTGTGGTCGTGTTGGAGGATGTGAGTATGTGGCGTGACCTTGCAACCTTGGGACCTTGTGAGATGCGGAGTCGCATAGTCCCTTAGTTTCACAAGTGACTGACGGGAATTAAGGTGACCTTGCAACTCAGAAAGTTATGAGGTCGCAAGATGGCTATGAGGATGGAGGTGCCACTACGTGACCTTGTGACCTGCAAGTCACTATGGTTGCAATGGTTTCCATGGTTGCAATTATTAGTGATAGTCACGTTCTAACTCTATGACTGACCTACCAAGGTAGGAACTGACGACTTGGCTTAGCTTAGTTAAAAATTGGATTTCTCCTCAAGCTTACCAACACTGACGGACTTTTCAAGTAGGACCTAGAGGGACTGAAGCTTAAACCTAGTGTAGGGGCCCCAAAGTTTAAGGTTGCCTAGATTTTGGGAGGTGTTGTTGCAGCAGCTACAACAGGGTATAAATTTGCAATTGGATGGAATCATGCTAGAGAAACTAATGCTTATTTAAAATTGGGAGGGGGAAGGTGGAGCACAATTGAAGAAATAAAATCCATACTTGATGACGATAAGGACTATATGTCTAGATCTAGGAAAAAAATTCAGCAAGAATCATCTTTATGGTCATGGGTTGAGGAATGTGAATCAGTGGATGCCTCTTGCAATGAAAATTTATCAAAAAATGTTGGTGTGGTGGGGACCTCAAAGTCATCAATCCCATAGCGAGATATAAAACCTTTAACAACCTTCAAAGTGGACTTGTGAGGATGATGGAACTAATATAGAGGACAAGATAAGGATTAAGGGACTTGGTTTGAATCACTCTTCTTCTAGTAGTGATGACATATTTGGGGGTTCTCGGAAAGAAGACAAACAAGAAGTCATAGTGGAAAAGATTGCTTCTACTCTTAATGATAGTGGAATGGATGAAGGTTGTAGGTGATTCTCATTGCCTCTAGGATGCTAATTTATTTTGTTCCTTTATATATATACCATCTAGTTTGATACTGCAAACATGTAATATCACACAAAATATACATCAATTGGAGGTAACACTCATGGAGTATCATGATTCTCTTGAAGAACATGGAACTAACAATGTCGAATAAATTGAAAGAAAATTATCTTCCACAGAAAGAGATTAGAAGTTGAATATGGGTTAATAGATCATGTGACTAATAAAGACACTAGATCAGATTCTGGATACTACAGGCATTCAACTCGCATGGAAGGAAATGCATGAAATTGTATATCTACTGGATTTCATTTGATTGAAGTGGGTTCCATATGAAGTCTCTGGTGCTTGGATCTTGTAGCTCATTTTAGGTCATATTTATAACAACTGGTATCTACATGATTAATATCTTTGTGGCTTACTTATTTTAATTTTTGATGGGTGCTACTAGAGAGATTTTCTATTGAACAGAAGGAAAGGCAATATGATAATAGGGATTCATCTTCAAAAAAATGTAGTTTTAGTGGGAACCATAGTAAGAGTCCCTCACATAGATTAAGCAAAGATATGGAAAGAGAGGATAGTTAGAAGGGTTTTGATGGGGCTAGGGAATGAGATCCTGATTCTATTTTCGTTCATCATGAAAGAGATGGTAATAGAGATAGGCTTCGTGATTCTGATGCTGGAATGGGGAGAGGGAGGAGAAACAATGGAGATCACGAAAATTATGACAAGGATAGGGACAAAGACAGGGAGAGGGGAAAGGAAAGAGAGAGGGACAGGGATCATGATAAAGAAGGAGAGAGGGAAAAGGAAAGGGATAGAGATAGAGAAAAAGAAGCAGAAGAAGTTAATAATTTATTTTAGTGTCTTCTGCTGCTAATATGTCCTCTTTGCATTTTTATTTGAGTTGTGATATATCTACAAGTAGGTGGTTTTCTTTCATTTATAGGTTTAAATAAATGTTTCTTTGCCTTGGATGTTTTATATTAAAGTTATATTTTACAACATGCATGATTAATGTAGAATTCCATTATTGAAATTCAGTTTGATGCAGAGTTGTCCCATAAGCATACCAAGGCAATTTCAAAATATAGAAGGTGGCTTCTCACAATGTTTCATTTCTCATGTAATAGAAATTGATTCTATTGTGCATGCCTTAGAACCTTATATATGAAACCATTATTTTTTATATGTTCTCTGATTTTTGAGATGCTATTGATGAGTTTTCAACACACCCAAAATATACACACATATGATGGTGATTAGCTCCCCATGTTTCAAAGGATTTTTCTCTTCAGTTGGCTAGCCTTCTAACAAAGTATTCAAACTAGAAGAGAGTTTATGCATTGGATCATAACTATTACCATATTACATGTATTTTATCTATTGAACTCAGGGGTCATGGAAGTGAATTATTTGAAATACATCGTCATTATCTTGTGACTAAGTGATAGGTTTCATGGAATCTACCAAGGGACCTTAATTTTAATTTTTCCATGATTGCAAGTGTCGTTGTTAGTGATTTTATTTGATTTCTAGCCTCTTTATTCCATTTTTATGTTTTGCAATTTAAATGTTTTGAAGGTTGTAAAGCCTGTAGGAATTTTAGTCTCTTTTTAAGTGAATCTTTTTTAGATTTAATGAGTACATATACTAATAGACTCTACAAAAATGAGATTAAACACAAATATAATGGTGAGAATTTGGTAGATGAGAATGCTTGTAATAGTTTTATAGGTGAGCCTGATTGTTTTATAATCAAGCCATGAAAAGATAATACTACATGCAAGGATGATTTGATTATAATAGTCATTAGTAAACACACCCTTTTTTACTAATGTTTGCATGAATATCTCTATCCTGCATTTCTTTGTGTGTTGATAAGTTTCTCCTTTTTTTGTAATTATAAATAAATATTGAAAACATGCTTGAAGGGTTATATGGGAATATTCCCCTTATCCTCTCACATGGGTGAATCTAAACATATGATTAATATCATAAATTACTATTAAACACCCCCAATTTTCAGCCAATGTTTGCATGAAGATAGGTCACCCTTCATATGAAAATTATATAGAGAATCATACTTCAATATTAATGACCATATATATGATTTTGAAATTATTATTAAAGGCTATCTTTTTATTTTATGCTTGGGCCTTATTTAATGTGTTAAAAATCCTTGATGGGATGTGTAGACTTCAAAACTAGTTTGTAATACCTTCCAAAAAACTTTGGTTGCAATTGTCAGACCATCTTGAAATAGTTTTGTTTAGAGTCACCTAGACTAGCTACAGAACATCAAATCAATCCTTAGTTTTACTTGAATGATGTATCACATCTTTGGATGAAGGAAAAAATATTTTATATAAATATATTGATTTTGAATCATCATATCTTCAATTATTGACTCTATATTTTTTATCTAGGTGGATACCACCACGTTTACCACAAAAATGTACAAAGAGTCCAGAGCATGAGAAAGACTCAACTACAACTTACGTTGCTACAAGGACAATGGTAAGCACCATATCATTTGTTGGGATTGCTTTTTTTTTAATACTTTATTAAAGTTCATTTTAATATTTTTGAGACATTGACAGACATTGAATTTTAGTAATGTTAAACTTCACCAAATATTCAGAAGGGTCAATATCTGATCAAATTTATTTGAATTTGAAGTTTGAACAACTTTCTACCCTGTTGTTTTTTATTTGTAGTTTGATGTAATTGTACTAGAGAGTGGATTAGCAATGTGCCTTAATAGAGGGACAAAGAAGTGAATTTGAGGACGTGCTTTGTGCTTTAACCTTGGAGAGAAATCAGATAAAAGAAGCAATAGGGTTTTCTCTAGACAATGTCGACACAATTGGCAAGGTATTATTGTCATGATGATGATTTAGTTGTCGGATTTATCTTGTCTCTTGGTTAAGAACTTTGACAACATCATTTCTTTACAACTTAATTGGTGCCTTGCATTCATTGTAGGTAGTTGATGTAATTACAGAGTCTTTGGCTCTAAAGGAGATGCCTATTCCAACTAAAGTTTCAAGGCTTATGTTATTTTATGATATTCTTCACAGTAGTAGTGCTCCTATGAAAAATTCTTATGCATATATGACACATTTTGAAGTAGCATTGCGTAATATTATGGAAATCTTTAATGACTTATACTGAAACATCACTGGTCGGATTACTATAGAATATTTGAAGGTTTGTATGTTTCTGATATCTGTATCATAATAAGTTTAAAGAAGAAGAAGAAAGGAGGTAGAGAAGAGCAAGAGTAAGAGTAGGCAGAGGGAGATAAGCGAGAATGGTGAAGTTTCTGAAGTAAAACAAAGTTTTCATTCTCTTCCAGGGATGCTTCGAAGGTGGAAAAGTCATTTTCATTAAAACCTTTGAGAATGACTCTGTTGGATGAGCATATGGCCACTGCCTTGTAGAAGTATCGTGAATACCCTAAGAAGGTCATTATAAAGGATCCTGCAAAGAAAATGACGAAGAAATGAAGGTTGAAGGCTTTCATCAAGGTTTTTAACTACAACCACATCATTCCCACCAAGTATAGTTTGGATGAGGATTTGAAGAATGTGGTTACCTTTGATAAACTAGAGACCCACGATCAAAAGGTGGTGGCACTAAAGGGAGTAAAAGCTTCCATTGAGGAGAGGTTTAAGGCAGGGAAGATTAGATGGTTCTTTACAAAACTTAGGTTTTGAGGTTCTCATTTTTTAGAAGTACCATGTTATCACTTTCAAGTTTTCATATTTTGATCATTTATAGTGGCCTTGGTACCATCATAGTGTTTGTAATTCTTGGACATTTTATAGATGCTTGAGAGTTTTGATAGGAAACTTAATGCTAGTCTATCTTATATTTACCATTTATTTGACAGTTTTAGATTTTATTTATATTCTCATTTTTGAGAAGTACCATGTTAGCACTTTCAAGTTTTTATATTTTGATCATTTATAGTGGCCTTGCTACCATTGTAGTGTTTGTAATTCCTAGAAATTTTAGTTACTTGAGAGTTTTTATAGAAAAATTAATGCTAGTCTATCTTATATTTACCATTCATTTGACAGTTTTAGATTTGATTTATCTTGTTAGTGGGAAAAGTGTATGGAATATTACATTATTGGTCATCATATATATATATAATAATAAGTGAAATGACTGTGTGCATCATTTTGTGAATTTTTTCACGTTTATATTTTGGCATCTTTGTAGGAGAGATTAATGAAATATCTCCAGGTTTGGTTAGATTGGTTTCTCTTTTCAGATGCTTATGTGAATGGACTAAGAGCTACCTTTCTTTGGTATGGAACTTCAGGTGTCCCTCCTTTTCATTCAATTTGTGGAAATGCCCCACCATTGAAGGACCTTGATAGTTTTGAATCCAATATTACGAACATAAGAGATGCATCTGGTCTAAATCAAGATGTTTCTCTGGCGATTGGAGAGGGAGTAGTAGCTCAAGAATTGTTTAGTATTCCTCTTGTGGAGCTTGGAAGGTAGTGTAAGAAAAATGGTTTATCTATTCGTGGTGGTAGGGAGGTAATGGTTTCCTGGTTTATTAGCTTAGAAGAAGTAGAGAAGCATAAGAACCAATATCAAGATGAGGATGTCAGGTATGGGTATAAGTTTACAATTAGAGGGAAGAATGTAAGAAAAAATGATGCTTATTTAAAATTGGGAGGGGGAAGGTGGAGCACAGGTCAAGAAAAAAAATCCATACTTGATGATGATAAGGACTATATGTCCAAATCTAGGAAAAATGTTCAGGAAGAATCATATTTATGGTCACGGGATGAGGAACATGAATCAATGGATGCCTCTTGCAGTGGAACTTCACCAAAAAATGCTGGTGTGGTGATGGTAGTGTCACATGAGGTTCCCCCAAAAGTTCAAAATATTCTTGGAAATAAGGAAAATTAACTTCTCTACTCCTTAACTCATATTTCGGTCCATCAACATTCTGATAGACCAATAATCAGGATCATAGAATGATCTTCTATTTAATCAAGGAGTTTAAGGGCTAGCGGTTTAAGGATATGATCAATTGGTAATTCCCAACTAGTTTTCACTAGTTCAATTGCCATTATAAGCACCAATAGAATCTGAAATCACTCAGGTGGTTGAGATGTCAGGCTTTCAGGGACACCAAACATGTAGATCCACCAAAAATCCAGCCTCGCCACAGAGATCTGGATCGGTGCTACCATTGCAGAAACAATGCCAAGTTGTAAAAAAATGTTAACTATCAAGGAAGGATCTATAATCTATAACCCGTAGGGTTTACCACGAAAGCACCCAAAACCCAAAATTTACTGCCTCTACAGTTTAATCATTTTTCCGTGTTGATCAATCCAATTCCATTCCACATAGTTATACCATGGTGGAAAATCCTTCTCAATGAGAGTTGAAATTTCGATGAGAAAATAAAAGTAGAGGAAGAACTCAAAAATAAAGCAAGAAAATTGAATTAGGAAAAATATAAAAACAAGGAGAGTGAAAAGTACCTCCAAATCCCAACAATTTGAAGTGCGGAAATAGAGGATGTGGGCAGGCGTGGGAAGATGGCGAAAAGATGGATGGAAAAATTATGTAAATGGGAGACACTTATTGATATCACACTGAGACACAAAATCTAGCCCATTGAGACATATATTGATTTAGAACACACAACCTTCTACTTAGTATGAAGTAAGAATACATTTCTACTAAGCCAACAGTAAAGAAGATGCATAATTCTATATGTCAAACCAAGCCATAATAACATGATAACGGAGTGTACAACAAGAATTTTAAAGGCTAACAACATGGGCAAAAGAATATGTGTATCTACCCATCCATTGATATTGTATCTACACGCTAAATAGTTGTCTTAAGTGTGTTTTGAGATTAGAACACACAACCCAAATACTTGCATTCATGATGAGTATACACCATACAAGAAATGGAATTATTTAAGAAAAAGGCACTGGACATCAAGTCCATCTACACAGAAAAAATTAAAAGAAAATATTACCTTACATGTGGTGAATTCAAGCTTATGATATTTGGTATTTTCTGCAAAAAGGCGAGCATGCAACATGGGTGTGTAAGCAGCAATGCCCTCGTAATTTTTGTAGAGCAATCTGAATTAAATTTCTAATTGATCAACCAAGGGTGCTACTATCAATTTGGGCTCTCAAAACTTCCTCCAATTCCTTCATGTCCTTTCTATCAAAGACCCATCTGACATATGTTCATCACTTGAATCAAATAAGGAGTATCTAGAGTACACATGAGGTGAGAGGACTGAAAATTCTATGGCTTCAAAGGTATCTTCAACTACATCCTCTGAAGAACCATGTGGTGATTCAGAAAGAGTGAAATCAGAAATTCTTAATGACATGACATTGTCTGCGTCCTCTGTGACCTCTATTGTCATTGGACCAGTAGAGGAAGGGAAGTGAAATTGTCTTAATATCCAAGAAACAAAAGGAAATGATAGACCACGAGAATATCAATTATCTATGCTTGAAATTGATGAGAGGTGTGTGAGATAAGACCTTGTCTTCATTGAGGGTCATCTAGCTAGCATATTCATCCAAACATTTCCTAAACAGAGAAGGTATATGTGTAAAATAAATATTTGAACCCTAGTTCAACAACACCTCAGCTTTTCCTCTATGCTCATTGTCAACATGCATTTTCCTAACTGTGTCGCACCCTTTTTCTATTCACTTTGGTTTTCAATTGTTATTTCCCCTTCATTTCTAGTTCTATTCATTCCATGGCCACTGAGATTTCAACCAATGTGGCCAAGGAAATGGCAAGCAACATTCTTGGTGTAGTCATCAAGTAGATCAAAGACGACATTGATTTGGAGGAAAACCTTCAAGTTCTTCATATGGACTTCGCCCACATGGCATCCTTCTTTGACCATATTCAAAATTGATTCCAAATCAATGCAAAATGTTGTTGAAGCCTGCAGAAATGTGTTTGAGAAAGATGGATGATGCCCTCACACAGGCCAAACAACTCATCCATCACATCAACCAATAGCGAGCACAGTATTTCGGTTGTTTTGTTCTCTAGAACCCCAAGCTCTCTAGAGAACGTAGAGAGTGGAAGAAAACTTTCAACCACATCTTTAAAGAGCTTCGATGTGACCTTAAAATTCTTGCCGTGTAGATTGTGTCCACTATAGCACCTGAGCTAAAGATGGTCCTCCTACAACCTATCCCAAAAGAGCTAAACATAAAAATGGGGTTTTTATAAACCCTTCCTATAGGCTTAAATATTTGTTAAGTGCCGCCAAAATCTCGTTACCTCTTTAGGGAAAACATCATTTTTTTGTGTTGGGTTTAGTTAAAAGTTTCTTGGTGGGAATTTAATTTTCATTTTTTTTTAGAACATTTGGATTTTCAATAATCGATCCATTTTTTATATTAAAAAGTTTAAAATATTTAATCAATTAAAAATCATTTTAGTCTATAATTAATCCATTTTTTAAATTAAAAAGTTAAAAAATTTAATCAATTAAGAATCATTTTAGTCTATGTTTTCAAGTTAAAAGTACTTTTAATATTTATCAAAAAAATCAAAGTGGCCCTTGGATGGAGTATATTTCCAATATTGTTTAATGTTCATGCACTTGAAGGATATTGCCAATTGTGTTTAGTGTTCAAGTTAACATAATAGAATGAAGAATGATTAACCTCCTAGGAGCACAAGACACCATGATTATGTGACATCAATGATAAGAAATGTTATTAGAATGTGTGAAAAGAGATCAAATAATATGCAAACAAATCAAAAGGTTAGGCCTCCTTACTCACCTACAATGTCACAATTCTCTTATAAATTATAACAAAGGTATTCTCATCTTCACACATACATATAACAAAAGGAAATGAGAAAAATGTGTTGGAAATAATACTGAGAGGGGGGGTGAATCAGTATTAGCAAGTCAGTAATATTTCATTTCCATATTTTTATTCATATACTCTACTTTAGTTAATTAAACTTGTGTGTATACACAACTGTATATAAAGAAACTAGCGTATACCCTGTAAACTTATAATTTAGTTAATTCTTCATAAGTTGATCATTAATCTATGGATCATAACCATATAAATAGTAACCAGGAGCAGTAAAAATAGATCAGACAGTCACACACATGAACACAACATATAAGGTGGAAACCCAATGTGGGTGAAAACCACCTAATGTATTCCTCTCTATATTTCTTTTAATAAGAAACTTCTTTTACAATATTTTTTATTGATGCAGTCTTATACTAGTACGTAGGCTTCTACCTATAGAACGCTACAACCTTCTCTTGTTCTCCAGCTTCTCCTGGAAAGGAGGTATAACCCCCTAGCTCTTGTACTAGCTGATGTACTAGTACATAGGTGCTAACCTATAGAAGGCTACAACCTTATCCTTTCTTCTAGGGACCACGTTTCATTAATTTTCAGATTGGATCCATCAATAAAATCGATCGAACATCAAATATATCTGCATCAACCAATCTCCTTTGCACCAACCAAAACTGAATCAAACAATCACATTTCTGAATGTTGTAACCAGAACACAATAACAGTAACCAGAACCCAATCCAGAACCTAGAACACTGCAACAGTAAACAGAAGTAGCTAAAACATATTTTATGAGGTGTATGCTACGTCAATGTGTCGAACCAGCGTGCATACACACTTTTCTTAAGGCGGACCTACATATACGTAGTTTTGAAATACCGAACTAGCGCGTATACATGCCTTTGCTATACAGAACCTGCGTATAGATATATAAAAGATGATTTAACCTTTATCACTATTAAGAAATTAATCATATCTAGATCATCAGATTTACAGATTATGACATGCACCAATTATTCAGATAAAAGATCAAAAACCACACAAAGATACTTCTCTTCAAGCCTTAAGATCTTGACCCATCAATAGAACTTATCCTTCTACAAGCACTCAGGTTCCTCCTTGATTCAGATCCAACTATGCACCATTACCCAATGGCCAGTATTCTAGATCTTGCTCTTCATTAGATATTCAATACTTGAGTGATGTTGCCTAATGATCTTCTCCTCCTTTTATAGTCTTAGTCCTCACTTAGTACCATGGTCCAAAACCACTTAGAATCAATACCTGGGGTCAACACGTCAGACAAGATACCTTTGACCAATACCATGGATCACAATACCATGGTCCAAATACCAAAGACCAAAACCAAATGTATGCGCCTTTCCTTGCATTAAAGTGTGTGTATATGCATACGTGCCTTTTGGTTGTTGAACCCGGGTGTATACATGGCTTGGTCAAGGGGAACCTGCGTATATCTCTTTTTCCTTCATTCTGTGAGCCTAAACTATGATTTGTCATCCAAGTGAGTTTCCATCAAGGACAACACCTATTCCATAGAGCCAAACCTGTATCATAATTGTTGGCATTATGATACAGGTGTTGTCCTTGATGGCAACTCGCTCAGAGTTTTGATACAGGTGATGGCAACTCAATCAGATGACAGATCAGAATGCAGCAAGTCAAGAGAGAGGTATACGTAGGTTGACCGTGATGAAAGTGCATATATACACGGGTTAGTGGAGAAAAAGGTGCGTATACGTATACACGCAGGTTCACAGAAGGAAAAGCGCGTACATGGTTTTGGTCCGTGGTATTTGGTCCATGGTATTTTGGTATTGGTCCATGGTATTTGGTTCGAAATGATGACCCCAGGTATTGGGTCCAAGGTATTTTTTCTACATGGTTTTGGACCATGGTATTGAGAAAATCCTAACCTATATAAGGAGAAGATCATTAGACAAAAGGGGTGTGCAAGGAATGGATGTCTGACGAAGTGGGAAGATCTAGTATTGTTGGTTATCGGTTTGTGCTGCTTGGCTCGGGTTGGATACAACAGCGAAGGTATAAGTAATTATCTTTAGATCTGTACGCGGGTTGTCTCTGGTGAAAATGCGTATACATGCAGCTTTGATATAGTCAAGTAGTGTATGCATTATGAGATTTGGTATTTCAGGTTGTTGTTGATTCTAGTGGTTACTGCAGAGTTCTGGGCTCTGGTTTGCGCTCTGTGTTTTGATGACAGGGTTTCAGTGATTCAGTATTGGGTGATTTAGAGATTTATGATACAAGTATAAGTTGATGATTGTATTGCAGCTGTGATTTTTTTAATGGATCTAGTCTGAAAATTTATGAAACGTGGTCCTTGGAAGAAAGAGAAGGTTGTAGCCTTCTGTAGGCCATCACCTACGTACTAGTATCTTGGCTAGTACAAGAGCTAAAGGGGGTTGTAGCTCCCTTCCAAGAGAAGCTGGAGAATGAGAGAGAGGGTTGTAGCTCTCTACTGGTTGTAGCCTGCGTACTGGTAAAGGACTGCACCAGTACATTGTAAAAGAAGTTTCTTAATAAAGGAAGAAAGAGACGAATTGCAGCAGGTGGTTTTCACCCACATTGGGTTTCCACCTTATATCATGGTGTTCATGTGTGCTTCTTATGTGTGATGATCTGTATTGTTTTACTACACCTGTTTACTATTAATGTGGTTAATAATGTTCTGATGCATTTACTGAAGATAAGCTAACTGAATCATAAGAT
>APFE030544557.1:47548-73711 GCA_000404065.3 Pinus taeda | reverse complement strand
GGAGGTGAACTGTCATGAATGAAACCAGCACTCTGAAACTGAATGGGTTTGGTGTAGTCTGGGAATATGAAAGGACAAGTCCTTGTCATATCCAAGACCAATTCTGTGCTTGTTGTGGACAAGCTGTTCCCAAGGTCTAATGATGGGCTTGGGAAGTGCAGACTGAACTTCTGCATCTGCATGTACAACTGTTGTTTTATCTGAATTAACTGTAACATTATTAACATGCTGCTGATGGGTGGTTGTCTCAATGTTCTGAACAAAAACAGGTTCAGAATGGTGTCTATTTTGATGTAGCTCTTCTTGCTATAGCTGTGATTCAAGCTGCAAAAAATCAATCTTTTCCTGTGCATTTTGTAGACATGTTTGAATTTCTGAGAGAAAATCCTTGCTGATTTGTAATGTGTCATCAACAGTAGATTTTATAAGAGTCTTCATGAACTCTAATACTTCACTGATTCTGGCCATTTATGCATTAAAAAACTGATCAAAACTACCAGCAATATCCTTATAATGTGCAGCAAATTATTAGTTTGCAACAAGAAGGAACAGGTAGAATTTGAAGATGCTGAAACCGGATCAACTTGAATTGCTTTACAGTAGGCCAAGAAAGTCTTGAAGTATACCAGAAAGCAACTTAAGTATTCATTCAACACTATAATTCTTTCTTTCTCAAAATTTGTAAGGAGTCAACAAACTAGATATTGCAGATTCGTTCTTATTGAAAACTTTTATATCTCAATCACCAGGAATGCCACCATAGAAAGAATTCAGTTTCTACTCAGCTGATACCATGGCTCTCATATGACTCTCAACTGCCTTATTCAAGAAACTCCATCTCACTTTATGATATTAAAAGTCCCTCATAAATAAATGAAACAC
Source organism: Pinus taeda (assembly GCA_000404065.3). Taxonomy (NCBI): domain Eukaryota; kingdom Viridiplantae; phylum Streptophyta; class Pinopsida; order Pinales; family Pinaceae; genus Pinus; species Pinus taeda. The sequence goes on along the minus strand of APFE030544557.1, from coordinate 72,829 downwards.
TTTAGACATATGAGAAAAATTGCATTGCATCTGTGGAAATGGATAATCTACACCAACTATATTGCTCCAACATATGAAAGAAGCACTTCTAGCTGCCTTAAACACCCATTTAAAGCAGCATCGTCAAAGGATCCTCAATGTATCCTTTAAATTCTCTTAGATATTCAGCACCAATTGCACCATAAATCACTCGGTGATCACAGCTAGACATGAATGAACTGACATCAAATTGATCTGGAAGTGCTCCTGGGATGACTCGCTTTGCAGCTGAACCCACAGCCAGAATTGCTGACTGTGGAGGGTTGATGATAGCACAAAACTGTTTTATTCCAAATGGACCTCCCAAATTGGATACTATGAACGTCCCTCCCTCATAATCATTTGGCTTCAAAGTATTCTCTTTAGCTTTCTACGCCAAAGCTTTTACGTCCTCCCCAAGCGAGCCTAAGATCGAATTCAAGCCCAGGCAATGAACAATTCTATGGATATATAAAGGAGCTGCAGTGGCTTATGGGCTCCATTGTATTATTCCACATTGAAGACTTATGTAGGGCCCTCATATTCTTGATGGAGCATCCATCTGCGAAAGGCAGATATATATGCTCTTCTGAAGCTCTAAGTCTTCAGGAAATGGGAGATTTCTGTCGTAAACGCTATCCACAGTTCAGCCGACCAGATAAATTCCTTGATGAGGAGGTTCTTAAAGGAGTGCCCGTTTTCTCCAAAAAATTGTTGGATATGGGATTTTCCTACAAATATGGTTTGCCACAGATTTTCGATGAAAGCATTGAATTTGCAGAGAAAATAGGAATACTGCAATGAAGATCTAGAAAGGCCAAAAGACATTAAAAAACGTTCCTTGCAGTACCTGTGCTAGTTTAAATCTGGCTACTAGATATATATCTATTAATAAACTGTTGTCTTGTTCCATTGGATCTAAAACTCCTAGCCCGGAAAATAATCAAGTGGGGCTACAACAATTTCAAAGGATTAGCATCTCTGCACCCCATTCTTCATATTAAATCTTAGGTCGAATTCGAGCCGGAAGTTTCTAAGAATGTTTCAGACATCCAACATTATTTGGAGGCATTCAAGCAATTTGAGGGAATTCCGTCGAGTTCGTAGGCCTGGCGTGCTGGTGAAGAGCAGAAACTCCATGTCACTGCTTCTGGAAAGTCATACAGTTCATAAGAAAGCGGCTCATCTGTCGTGCTTGGACTTTCCATTCCATTTATCTAAACCGGCCCTTAGACTTGACTATCATTCCATTTATCTAAACCCTTCTCCTAATAAAAGAAATGCCTTTTCCATATATGAATGCTATTTCTTAGTCTCCTTGGCATCGAGTAGCCCCCGACAGTATATAATGCTTGACCATCCATTAAATATCTACACCACACAATCTAAATACCGGGCGTCATATCAACATTAGAATCTAAATTTGATTTCACGGGTATCGAGTCGTCGTGAACGTCGTTAGTGCTAAGTCCTTTCATGGATGACAACAATCAACACTCATCCATCAAACAGCTGCCCCACGCACCATTTCAATACCAAATTCCAAAATCAATTTGAACTGAATCGCTCTTTAAGGACAAATTGTATGCAACAAATAAATTGAAATATTTCTTCTGCGGTTTCTATGTTACTGAAGCTCCGTGAGCGTTGAACTCGTTATGATGGGTATCTTGAATCCGAATTTCATAAATTCTTAGGCCAACATATACAATAGGCTGAGAGAATAGGAGTTACTACACAGTTGCACAGAAGCATTTTGTCAAGTCAACACACGAATGGTTAGATAAATCGCTCTTTAAGGACAAAATCTAAAATAGATACGGCTGCTGACAACAATTCTGAGTAGAAGAGAGGGTATGGCATCAATTCTGGTAACGCTTCAGGCAGAGACAGCGCTTCAGGCGTTCTTTGTTCAAACATTAACCATACGCATTAATCCACGTCATGTCAGGCATCAATGCTGAAACAGGAAATGACAGCGCTATACCACAGCGTTAATATTCCACAGTGCACAGCATTTCAACAGCAGGAGCGTTTTGTATGCAGAGAGCAGCCTTTTGTATGCAGGTGGAGCAGGTACAAAAGCAGCGTTCAGACCTGGCAGCGGCTGTGGAGGGGTAGGATTTTATATATGGAATATGGCAGAGCGCAGGTACAGTGCAGGGATGGCAGAATTAATGGAGCGGTACAGAAGACTAGGCCAGCACTATTCAAGGCAACTCAGATCAGTTGCTCAGGGAAAACGGACCACACATCATGGCTCTGATACCATGTTAAACAAACATAGACAGCGAGAAAGAATAGGAAAGATAAAGCATGCATTACATTTTTATTAACAATAGATGTACATTTATAGTACAATATGGTGACCGTTGGGATTCACATCCCAAGGTCCCTTGGACTACTTAGTCTGTTCAGCTTCCCACACTAACCCATTTAGGATTAGGTGTCCAACAATATTAATAAGTAACCATTATATTAAACAGCTAGTTTTTAAAATAAATAAATAATCAAAGTCAAACTTTAAAGGAGGGGAGTCAAAAATTATAAAAACGAGTGAAGTCCCTAGTCGAGACAAGATCATTTGATAAATAAAATAACTAATAGAAATAAAATAAATTAAATTAAAAATAATCAATGGAAAAATAAATAAATAAAATAAAATATACACAAGTAAAAATAAATATGAAATATAAAATAAATAAAATTTAAAAATAACATAAATAATAAAACATAAACATAATTAGTATATAAATAATATATTATAATTAATATATATTATATATATATATATATATATACTACTTTTTAATATAGTCGTTACTTGAAATTATGTCTCTACATTGCTCTCTATTTAAGCCTTTACTGGTCTGTCTCTTCCTCTGGTCTCAATGATGAACCACACTTGCTGGTTCGAAACGCGCCAGCCAAAAAATTCTCTCATGACATTTCTACCAAAAGACTTTGTTTAATTTATTAATTATCTTATTTTTCTCTAGGAATAATTAATTAATCACTAATTAATTATTATTCCTTGTCAAATTTGACTAAATCCCTAGGAATAATTTAAATAAATCATTATTTGTTTATTATTCCTTAACCAATTCCTTGAGATGATAAATAATCATTTATTTTTTTATTTTTTAAATAAAAGTTTAAATATTTTTTCCTTTCTAACCAAATATAATAAAATATTCCAAGTGGTTATTCCAAGAATAGGGTTAATAATATCTTATTATTGCTCATTATTCGAGGATAACCCAATATTTTGTTATAAATAGAAATATTTTTCGTTCATTATTCACTTTTGATTATTTTCATTGTTGCACTCACTATTGTAACTCGATTATTTTCATTGTCCACCACCATTTTTCTTCCATTTGAGTTCCCATTGAGCTCAAACATTTCATTTGTTGGGTTTACAAATTATAGAGGAGAGACACTCTATCAAAAAGTTGAAAACGTTTGAGGATAACCAAGAACCCATCCCATAGAGGGGGATTGGTAACATTTATTTATTCCCTTCACAAGTGCTATAATAAAATCTATTCTTTGTATATCTGGTTTCCATTGGATGATTGGAGTTATTATTGTTTCTTTTTGTTGTTTAACTATGATTGTGGCATAGATCAGGACTTTGGCAGGTTTTGTTTTTATCAGTTGTTGTAGATCTACAATTTTTAGCAGCCATTTATATTGATGAAACTGTTTGTCATCCACAGTCTTAAGTGGGTTCTTTTCGTCCATCTTTGAGAAGAAAACACTATAACAAAATTGGTGACTCCGCTGGGTTTTATACTTCAGATCCAGAAATTTCGGTGACCTTCAGTTTTCAACATAGGGTTTCTTATTTGTTCAGTCTCTTAATGTTGTTTTCTAGCTTTTTAACCCTAGATCTATTAAATTTCTGACTTCCACAAGTTTTTTGGTCATTTCCGCAGGTCACATGAACCATTCGCAACAAAAACGGCGGTTTTTTCCGAGATTTGCTGACTGGGAATCAAGGAGCATAAATCGCATTTTTTAGTGCAATTATTGTGTTATGGAGTCCAGAGTGCACCTTTCAACCCAACAAGTGCAATCCCACCTGAAAATAGGTCATTACCTGTGATTTTAGGGTTTTCAAATTTTTATTAAATCTGTTTCTAGGTTTTGCCGAGAGGTATTTGCTGGGTTGTTTGACCTCTGTCTCATCTCACTTAGGTCTTGATATACTCTGATTTACTCATCGAAGTGGAATTTATCCCCCTAGCACTTCTAGTACACTTCCACTTTTATAGGAGGAGTTTAGCTGAGTGAGTAGTCTGAGTTTCTGCAGCACTTTCAGCCATATTTTCCAGATTTGTACACTTTTGTTTCAGATCTATAAAGATAGGTTGTTAACATCCATAGTTTCATATTAAGACTTATTTGGTTATTGGCCTTAGGGTCCCATCGGTTGCCCTAGGTTTTTCACCCATCTCCCTATCTTTTTGCAACGATCTTCCTCTCTGGTCTTTTGTTGTTGCTACCCCACTTTCCAGCAGCCTAGTGTCATTTGATCCTAGTCACACCGGCAATTAGATACCTTGACATTTTTAGTGTGTTTTTCATTGATTTAGCCACCAACCAGCACATTTTTTGTAAACCTAGTTTGGGGGGGGGGGGAAGTTTAGTTAATTATTTGTTGTTCATTTTATGTTGTTAATTTTAGTTTATTTTCAGCAAGCTTTTTTCTCTTTTACAAACACAATTTGGGCTTAATCAATAAATACACTTGCACATGCAAGCACACCTTAAATGAAGGGCGTTTGGTTTACACCGCTAAGCCAAGACTTAACATAATAAATTTATCTCCCCTCATCAAGACAAAGGCATATTGTTGATCTCCCTTCACCATTTCCATATCACGTGTGTCTTTCCACCATTGCACACCCAAGGCATTTGTCGTGGAGACTATTATGCATTCAACCCCCAGTTTCTGCTTGGGCATATTACCCCTCCCCATCGGGTTCGAGTTCATAGCCCCCCGAGTCCCCATACCGAATCTTCTCCTGGTTCATCTGATTCCTCATTTGATTTTGAGCCTCCTTCATTGCATATTGTCACCATGTCTAGACACATAGTTGGTGCAGGAACCCAACCTGGTGTTGGCTCCGGTTCTATACTAGTAGTCACATCAAGCGGAACAGTCTCAAGAACCGTTCAGGTAGCCCCCATGCTCCCTTTTATGGCTAGGTTAAGTCTACTGTATTTTAGCGAGTTGATAAATGACCCCATACACCACGATGTTGGTTGGCCTACTATGCCAACTAAGCTTCGCTCAGGCATCCCAAAGTTTGAGGGTAATGTTGGAGAGGATCCTACCAACCATGTCCGCTCCTTCCACTTGTGGTGTTTGTCCAACCCCGTTACTGAAGACTCCATTTGTCTTCGTCTCTTCCAACGCACGCTCACTGGAGACGCTGCAAAATGGTATGTAAACTAGCCCGTCGCATCTCATTCCATTTTTGCTACACTTACTAAAGTGTTCCTCTCATATTTCCAGTTACCTCTCTAGTACAACAGTAGTACAGAGCTATTGACCTCATTTTGTTAGTCCTCCACCACTCGCCTTTCTGGCCATGTTCAAGAGTGGTGTCGAAGGAGGAGCACATATCGTTCCCCACCCTTCGAAGACCGTGTTTATCTAGATTGGTTTCTTAGGAGCCTTTTAGCACCCATTGGAAAATATGTCGCGTCCCATTTTCCTCAAATCAAGGAAGAATCTCTCCAAACCACTCTAAGATATGACCTGATTTATACGCAATTTGGTTATGTCTATATCGTCATTCCATACCTTCCCTATCCTGGAAGTGCCAATGCACCAGGGGCATCTCACATCGCCGACGGTATCGTTGGAACCCTTTCACATCCTTCGTCATATACCCAGCAAAATTATGGTTATCCACAGGGGGGCACTAGTTCCTCCAACACTTATGCCCCTCCTACTAGAAACATGTTTTTAGGGCCCCAACCTATCTACCAAACCGTTACTCCTCCTTATGCACAATTGAGCACTCAAACCCCTCAACCATTAGCACCGCAGCCTCCCATGCATACTCAGCCCCAGCAGCCACCGCCCCCTCAGGGTCAAGTGTTTGTGCAGAAAAGTGCGATGAATCCCCAAAATTTAAAGAAAAAGAATAAGGGGAAGGGTAACAAGGGCAACCAGGGTAATCAAGGTAATCAACCTAGTGAACCCCAGGGGAACCAACCTAACACTAACAACCAACAATAGGGCATCCAGCCCCAAGTAGAACAAGGCTATTCTTATGAACAAGCCTTGCGCATGTTGTGGTGTTCATGGCCATTATACACATGAGTGTCCTCTCTTACCCCATATGCGCCACATGTGGGAAGCTCAAGCAGCTTTTAGAGGTCAAACATCGCCTCAAAATCCTACGCCATCTCAACCGGCAGTGCTCACAAATCCTTTACCTCAGCAAGGATTTGTTGTTGCTCAACCTCAGCCAGGTCAAGCAGCCCATCCCCCCCAAACCTTCTGGTCCTAGTGACTACCAGATCCTTATGATGAGGTTAATCCCTCTGATATCAACCTGCAAACTCGGTCGCGTTAATATGACAAGCCATCGACTTCGTCCACCACTAAATCTAAACCAAAGCATCTTATGAGCCTCTTACAACACCAAATGGTTCATTAAAGATCCTCAACCTAAAGTTGAAGTCATGCCCAAGATCCCAAAGGGACCATTACACCGTAATGCCACTTCTAACCGAGTTGCCCATACATATAGTATATTAGATGACTTAGCGCAATCACATGTTGCCATGTCAATGCCAGAAGTCCTCAAATCATGCCCATCTCGAAAGAAATTTCTACTAACTGCTTTCGGTGCAATAGATCCTTCTGACGATCGGTTGATTGTCTTCCCAGTTGATACATCAGAACATCCCCCATTGCCTTCATCCATTGCTTTCCAGATACCATACTGAGTCCGTAATGTCATCATCTCCCAATTCATTATTGACGAAGGTGCATCCACCTATGTGATGTCTGCTGCCATTTGGAAACGACTTAAGTCACCTGAGTTGTCCCCCTCCACCATCACTTTGCGTGCTTGGGGCGGACACTCCTCCCAGCCTCTTGGAATGTACCGCAACTATCTAGTGACCCTTGCGGGCAAGACTGTCCATGTAGACATCAAGGTTATGCATGCCCCTTTAAATTAAAAATTATCTTGGCTTGTAGTTACACATATGTTATGTCATCCGTCGCATCTGCGATGTTCCGCAAGATGTGCTTCCCCCACGAAGGGAAGATCATTACCATCGATCAGTTGACTTACTATGAGCCGACATCCGTGACATCCCCCGAGTCCATTATCTCGTCAATGTCAGATAAGCAGTATTCAACTCCTCTAGATCATCAAAAAATTGATCATCTAGCCTAATTTACTAGATGGATCGAAGTACACCATGTAAGGCCAATTTTACCAAAGTAAAATTGCTTTCACTGTGATAAATTACTTAATAAACCACCTTTGTTAAGTAATTTATAATTAAACCTGTTACCAGGCATCTCTGAGCTACAACCTAGGAGAGTTTCCTGGAGTGCTAAAAAAACCCATGAAGAATAACTAAATAAATCATTATTTATTTGATTTTCTTCGTGGAATAATTAATTAAACCATTGTTCAAGTACTATTCCTTGTCATATTTGACCCAATTATGAAAAATCAATAGATAAATTATTAATTATCTTATTTTTTTGTAGGAATAATTAATTAATCACTAATTAATCAATTCCTTGTCAAATTTGACTAAATCCCTTATGAATAATTAAATAAATCATTATTTGTTTATTATTCCTTAACCAATTCCTTGAGATGATAAATAAATTATTTATTTATTTATTATTTCTAAATAAAAGTTTAAATATTTTTTCGCTCTTAACCAAATATAATAAAATATTCCAAGTGGTTATTCCAGGAATGGGGTTAATATTATTTTCTTATTGCTCAATAAGTTTATTACGATGTATATTAATTTCTGCATATAGTCACTTCCCTTAAAGTATGTTGGTAGAAGTATTGTGTATAGGTAGGTTTATTAAGAGTGATTTTAGTATCTATTTTATCTCCTCTTACTACCATGAGTGTGCTACATGGCTTAGAGGGAGTTGGGAGAAGAAGAGTGTCCTAATGTTAGATGGTGAATGTGATAAAAATGGCAATGTTTGTATTAATGAAAATAAAACCCACTGATCAGCTCTACGAAAGAGAGTCTGAACCAGGAGAGTTTGGCTCTGCAAAACGATCTACATTGTTCATCAACATTACACACTAAATAGAATACATGGTTTTAGGGAAGTTAAAACAACATCCTAAGAAATAGAAACTAATTCCTATCCTGAGGCAACATGAACCAACTCTACCTATTCTAGGATATTCTCCATTATCTTCAACACTCCCCCTTAATGGAGAATGGGTTCGCATATATGCCTAACATCTCCCTAAACATTTGAAATTTTATTTTTCCAAGGGGCTTAGTGAAAATGTCCGCAACATTATCACATGTATTACAATATTCCAGATGAATTTCTTTAGATTGCACTTTCTCCCTAACAAAATGGAATTGAGTATCAATATGTTTAGTGTTTTTGTGAAACACCGTATCGTTGGCCAGTTTGATTAAACTTTGATTGTCACATCTGATTATTGTTGCGACTGTCTGTTCTTCCCCAACATCCTGGAGAAGTCTCTGCAACCAAACCACCTCACACGTTGCTGCACACATGGCTTGATACTCTGCTTCTGCTAAGGACAAGGAGATTGTGTTCTATTTATTGCTGCTCCAAGTGATCACCCCGGATCCAAGACTGAATGCATAACCTATTATAAATCTACGATCATCTACATTTCCTACCCAATCTGAATCTGCACATCCTGCAAATCTAACATCAGAAGAGTCGGTGTGAATAATTCCATAATCTACAGTACCTTGTAGATACCTCAAAACATTCTTTGCTCCATTCCAATGGCTTTCAAGTGGCTTAGACACAAATTGGCTTAACACGTTGACTACATAAGCCAAATTAGATCTAGTGGTGGTTAGGTAGATCAGACTCCCAACCAGCTGTCTGTAAAGTGTTGTATCCGCCACTTTTGAGCCATCCTCACATTGCAATTTGATGTTCTGCTGCAATGGTACCATTGCAGACTTACAGTGATCCATTCTAAACTTCACTAACAGGCCTTTGACATGCTTTGCTTGAGACAGAAATGTTTGACCTGAATCTCTCCAGATCTCGAGACCTAAACAGTATCTGAGTTCACCGAGATGCTTCATCTCAAACACTTGTGACATCTATTGCTTGATTTCATCAATTAGATATATAGCATCACCTGTAATTATCAAATCATCTACATATAATGAAATCAGCACTACGCACCCTTGTTCATCTTTCATGGTGTAAAGATTAGGGTCATTCTTACATTCCACCAAAGTTCTATTCTTCCTTTCTGTTACTCCTTTCTACTGTGGAGTATGGGGTACTGTGAACTGCTGCAAAATTCCATGATCTTTACAATATCTGATCAGATCATCTTTCCTATATTCTCCCCCTTGATCCGAACGAAAATTTTTTATTTGTTTCCCTGTTTGTCTTCCAATCATATTTTTAAACTGCTTAAAGCATTCGAATGTATGACTCTTCTTACTTAAGAAATACACCCAAGAAAACATCGTACATTCATCAATAAATAGCAGGAAATACACTGCACCTCCTAATGATTTTGTCTGCATGGGACCACATAGGTCTATGTGCACTAACTCCAATATATCCCTCTGTTTCCTTTCTACTCTAACAGGGAATTCTTGTCTACGCATTTTTCCTAAAGTACAGGGATCACAATCATTATGTACTTGATTTAGCATAGGAAGATCTCTTACCATTTATTTCCTTTGTAGTAACAACAAATCATTGTAATTGATGTGGTCGAATCTCTGGTGCCAAAGCTCTTTTGTAGTCAAGCTCATTGTTGTCAATGCTCGAACCGGTGCAGGCCTCACATCCAATTTGTATAGTCCTCCTGTTCAGATACCCATAACAATTGTCTTCATTCCATCTAGCAGATCCTTAATGTAACAGTAATATTTAAAAAATTCAACTTTCAAATCTTGATCTGTAATCATGGATATAGAAATCAAGTTCTTTGTTATATCAGGCACATACATAACATTATAGATTTGTTTGATATTACCATCAAGTAGAATGACAGAAACTTTCCCACATCCTTTGATTTGATGACTTCTGTCATCTCCTAGGTAAATCTGTGCACCTTCATTGATCTTTCTAAAATCCTCTAGCCAGTGCTTGTTCCCTTTCATGTGTGTTGACGCTCCTAAATCTACATACCAGATGTCTGCATCAACATTTTCATTACGATCTGCCATGAACAACCTCAAATTCTACACTCGATCACCATTCGCGAGATGACCTGCATGTCTCTTTGGCTTCTATTGTTCTTCATGGTACTTCTTTTTCCTACACTCTCTGGCAATATGACCCAATTTTCCACAATAAAAACATTTAGTTTCAGAGTAGTTTTTATTTGGGTGCATACCTTGGGTCAGATTTGGCCGTTTATGTGAACTTTCTTTGTTTTGTTGTTGTGGACCTCCTTTCCCTTTGTAGAATTTTTTCCTTGCCACCAATGCAAGATCAGCACTCTGGGGCTTCAAAGTCGATCACCTCTTTTCTTGTTGCATCAGTATACTTGTCAGCTCTTCAAAATGTGGGATCTTTTCTCTGGCATTGATCCCAGTGATAAACATCTGATAATCATTAGTGGCACCATTCATTGTAATGGTCACAAGTTCTGTATCATCCATTGTATTACCAATATCTGATAATTTGGTTTTCAGATCCTTTATCCTTGCTACGAATGAATCAATCATTTCATTCTCCTCCATCTTCATGGATAGGATCTTACTCTTGAGGAACAAAATATGATTTGAATTTCTAATCTTGTACAATTCCTTCAGAATTCCCCAAATCTCGTTAGCTGACTTACCTTCTCTGATGTGCGGTATAATACAGCCTTTCACTGACATCTTTAACATTGTCCTTGCTCTGCTTTCTCGTTCCTCCTAATCTGGGACCGATGTTGATCCAGCCGCGGGCCTCAGCTCATCCCCATTCACAATCGTCCAAGCACTTTGTGCTTCTAGCAGATTTTGCATCTTAAACTTCCAATTTGCATAATTGGAACCATCGAGTTTGTTATGCTCATTCATGCATGCTTCAAAAATATTTTTATTCATCTTGGCGATTTAGAAAAAAAAAATTGACAGGTAAAAGATGTTAAATTTACCCCAGATCTGTGACAGAGACAGATCATTGTTGTTTGATATCGCAACACACGCGCAGATCTCCGTGGCTTTCTTCTCAGCCTCTAGACAACCTCATGTTGTCAGCTATAGCCTTGTTCTTGGCTTCCCCACTCAACTTCTCTGACAGCTACAGCCTTGTTCTTAGTTCCCTCATGCAGTTTCTTTTATTTACACGATCATCGCAGATATACCCCCAATATCCAAGACCGTCGCAAAAATACACCAATTTTCTGAGACTAGTCGCAGATATATGCCCAATATCCGAGACAGTCACAGAAATACACCAATTTTCAGAGACCATCACAGCTGTACACTAGAAAACTGCGATGATCAAAAAATAAAAATCCCGAGAAGTGTAGTAGTGCTATTGTCGCGGCTATCCACTCAAAACCTGTGAATATTTCGGTTCAAAGAGCCACCCACCAGCAAGCGTACAGGTTCCTCAGCGCTGACGCTCTGATACCATGATAAAAATGGCAATGTTTGTATTAATGAAAATAAAACCCACTGATCAACTCTACGAAAGAGATTCTGAACTAGGAGAGTCTGGCTCTGCAGAATGCTCTACATTGTTCATCAACATTATACATTAAATAGAATACATGGTTTTAGGGAAGTTAGAACAGCATCCTAAGAAATAGAAACTAATTCCTATCCTAAGCCAACGTGAACCAACTCTACCTATTCTAGGATATTCTCCATTATCTTCAACAAAATTGGTGAAGGAATATACTTTACTTGGTATTTTTCAAGTGGTTAGGAAATACATGTAACCCTATATTACTTGCATGTTGTTTTTTAAATTTGTATCTATGAATTACCTTGTTTTTGTGTATCTATGCAACATTATAAAAATAAGAATGTATAAAATTGATAAATCTATTATGTATGAAATTTATAGTTTGATCATTAATGAAAATGTACATTTTTTTAAAATAAATAATCCTATGACTATATTTATATTAGAAAATTGTTGCAATTGTATTAGTCATCATTAAAATAAATATAAAAGAGTTACCTAGAAAAACTTTCTGAGGTAGATCTAGAGTCTGGAATCAACATTCTAATATAAACAATCCTTTAAAAAAGAACTACTCTTACTACAAGATATATTTGTACAAAATCGTCTAATAACATCCTAACTTTAAAATTAATAAGGCATCGCTAAATGAGACCATCTTGGTTATAGGTTTGTTCCTATTGTCATATATATTCTTTGACATAAATGCCAATATGTTTAACAACATTTCACATTACATTGCAAGTGCAAAAAAAAAAATATATATTGTGTATATATACATCATCATATGATAAACAAACCATTGAGAAAATAGATAAACATTTAGTATTACAATAGATTAAGCCCATGAAACATCACACACACACACACAGTCACAAAATATAGTGTTCTACATTTTCACATCTATATATATCCTAAAAATATACATATAAGCCATTATACAAAAATGGATGGAATTTTGCCTACTACTACCATGCTACCTCTAGGATGGTAGTATCACACATTCAAGTATTCCAACTCTCTTGGATGTGTAGCCTTGTCAAGAACAACCCACATTAGATATCTCATAATATATTAAATCAAACAATATGCCATAGTATGAATATCCACTCACTTGTTATCCCAATACAATTATCCATGAATTGATCCTAAAGTGGCATCCAACCCTCCTCTAAGACTCCCTCCATTTGGATTTACCTTGTCATTTAGGAATCCTCTAGTAGGGTGCCAAATCTATTTCTCACCTAATCATCAAGCCTCAAGTATCAGTCTAACCTCTCCCACTACAAGTCTCCCCCTCCAAGGGCTCACCACTATTTGTGATGGCCCTTATCTCAGTGTTACCCCTGCTAACCTCTCTAATCCCACATCTACACAAGGATACTCAAACTATGATTATTGGTATTATCAACCAATATTATAATAAATTCAATCATGCATAAATATGTCAAATAAACTCATCAAAATCAAAGGTATTAAAGTCATCCATCGATTCCTAGCCCTTCCCAAGAGGAAACAATAAGTCTAGGGCCCTCTAAAATTTATCCCCACGTAGAGATATTCCTAAATCACAACTATGTATTTCTCCTAAGTGTCAAAAAAATCATAGCAAAACACCTTTCTCATTTCCCCTCCCTAGAAATTGGGCATTATATCTACTCACCATGGCTCCCATCCATTCCTATTCTTAATCATGTGTTGTGGTTGGATAGACAAACCTAATAAAATAAGAAGGCACATAAAGCTATGCTAAAAGAAAACTCTCCTTATCCATGCTCGTAGTCAATTATTACCAAATCACATCTAGTAAAATATATACCATGCATATCACGCTCCACTAATATCTCTCTCCACAAGCCTCACCTACCCTCTCACAAATAATCCAGTAACCCTTGAAACCATGTAATCCATATCCTTTGCCCATGGGAATGTGAGATCCTATTCACAAAAATCATGTCATCCATCCTCCCCATCCAATATCAACAATATTGTGCTATGAGGGCCTCCACCTTAGTAGTCCTTTTTAAATGCAGTATGGGTTTTTTCACCTACCCTCAAATTGGTAGGCCCATAAAAAATTAAATGTCTTAAATCCTAGTCAATTACAACCAATATCAACACATGTCAAAGTAGCTATTGGGATGCCACATCTTGATGATCCTATTCAATAACCCCACCCTAGTATACATCACCAAGAAGTGGAATAACTTCAACAACCCACTCCTTGTGTGCATCCTTTGAGATGGCACATATCTCCCCTCCCCAGTGGTGAGATCCTTATTCTTCAACACTCTTTTACTAATCAACATCACTCAACACTTGCAAAAAATACAATAAATAACATCAATATCATGTGATACTTACATTAGTATCATGTGGTAACATCAATATAATCAATATCAATGTCTAAGAATCTCTCCATCCTATTTTATATATCCCTTAGGATTCTTTCCTACAATACCTCTAAAGGAAGGGAAGGGAGTTTCACCAAAATATGCACAATTTATGTTGTCACAACAATTTTCCCCTACCTATAACTTCCATGTTCTTCCATTCTTAGATATAATAGTGACACACTTCCAATTGGTGCTTACCCATTTGGGAAATGTTTTATTATATTTTATTCTTACATGGAATTCCCCAATTAGGGTTATATCTTGATAGAGCATGAACTTGTTTTATAAAAACTTCATCCCCACAAACCAACTTGATTATTTCATTCAATAGATAAATATCATGTCTCTTCCTCCTCCTCCTAGTTACTCCCTCTACCTTTCTATATATTCCAAATTTATTCCCTTCCGTTTTTCAACCCTTATTCCTTATCCTACCAACTCTTATAAATATAATGTCTACAAATAAAACTCATATTGAAAGGAATTTGAAGGGGATTTATCATAGAACTTGTTATCTCAAAATCAAGCACTGGAAGGCTGCAGACCAGGAAGACTTCAAGTAATTGTTTCAAACCAATCTTTTAGCTAAGGCTTAGCCTCCTTAGCCTGAGAGGGCTCTCTCAAAGGGTTTAAGATTTGCAATTTTGATTGAGATGGCTAACTCTTCTATAAAACAAATAGGAAAAAGGCTAGTAAGATCAAAATTAACAAGCATCCATTGGGTTCATGGAGTCATATGTTACTAAGCATTAACAGTGAATTGGTTTTGCAAGGAAATCAAGGCATTCAAACTTCAATATACATAAAGAACAGCAGATACAAAAGGACAGTATATGAGTACATGAAGGAAATTAGAACACGGCATGTGATTTCTAATTAATCAAGTACTCATCAAACTGTAAACAACATGAAAAACAACAAGAGGAATTCATACATTGAAGTCACTATGATTCTTGAGTAGCTGAAACCATTCACTGTATTGTCAAAATAAACAGAGTCTTTACATAAGCTTGTCAACAGAGCTTTTTACATAAATATCCAATCCCTATTACATTGCTGCTCCAACTATATATAGAGTTCTTCTATCTGATTGAGATTCCTCCTCAAGCATGAGGGAAACTCGAAATCTACTTCTAATGACACCTAATCAACTTTTAATTGCCTATTAAATGTAACAAACTTCAACTAAACTTTCCAGAGATCTAAATCAAGTAGGATTCTAACACCATGTTATGCTAATAAAAGCCTTGGCTATAGTTGTTCTCATTCTTTGACATCTGGTTCCTTTCAGTTTGGCAGTAATGAGTGTTCAAGGTTCCATGCTGGTATTCTATGCCACATCCTCTCCATTGTCCTGAAATATAGGAAACTACTCTTGTGTACCGTTCTTTAGTTTGCCTCAAGATGTTCGGATTCAACAAAGTGCATCCTTTATCTTTTAATTACCCAAAATGAAGCAGACTGCCACGTCCTTGATGTGTTGTCCACCATTTACATGCGTGAAAGCCAAAATTCTTGCAAACTGTTCTAGATATCCTAAAGTGTGGTAAATATACTCACTTTATGACAAAAATCTAAAGTAAGATTCGTATGCATATTATCTCCACCTGTCTTGACCTAGTTTAATCTTAATAGCTTCAGTTAATGCCATGCATACCTTGTAGACATTCACCTTTGAAAATTCCGGCTCATATTCAAAACTGGTTAATTGAAATTGGACTGTTTAGCGTTAGCAGTTTCGTAGCGCGCTACGAAACTGCTGAGCTTTGATCATCACCTTCAGCAGTTTCGTAGCACGCTACGAAACTGCTGAGTTGCTTCAAAAATCATAGTTTCAACCTAGAACTTTATTTATTTGAGCCCTTTGCAATCAAAACCTTCTTTCAACTATTCCAAAACTTTTCAACACTAAATGGACGTGCATGATTCTTCAAAAAGGTGACACTAAGCAAAATCAACAAAATTTGAAGCATAGCCTTACTTGAAACGAGATTTCATTAAGAAGACTCTTTCAGCTGACTAACTGTACCTTTAAATCATCAATTTGTTTCTTCATGACCTTGATTCCAGCTCTTAATTGCATATTAATCATTTTGATGAACTTTGCTTCTTTAATTGCTGGTACTGTCCAAGTGCGGAATTGAGTATTACAGTCAACCACCTCTGTAGTTTTTTTGTCTTCCCATAAGGTCTTCAGTCTGTAATAATTAGCTTGTTGTATGGCATGTTTCCTGGCAGCTTTCCTCAGTCTGGCAATCTCAAGGTTAGCATATTCCAATCTTCTTTTCAAGTCCTCTATACTATCTTCTTTATGTGTGGCAACTGTTTTGCCTTTGTCCTTTCTTTCATAAGGTTGTATCTCTTCCCCTGTTTCATCTGTTCTTGGTGGTACCTCCTGTACTTGCTGAAATTTCCTTGTTATGGGTCTCCTGGGTTTGAAAACAAATTGTTCAACTTGCTCGTCAAACTTAAGTTTCTTTGAGGCTTTAGCTTCCTTTGTCTTCTATTTTCCTGACTGCATCAAATCATCTTGAACTAGTGGGGACTCTTCAAAGTCAATGGCCTGCAATAAATCATTTAAATTTCCCTTAGAAACTAGACTTTCTTCAATAGCTACTGACTTACCCTTTTCTTTAGCCATTTGACTTCTCGTTCTTCTCCTTGGAACTACTGCAGTTGTGCTTGCTTCATGTGCAGTCTCTTTGACTTGAGCTTTTTCTTTAATTGACTATTGAGGTGTATCTTGAATGATCAGTGGCTTTACAGACTCTCTAACTTCTTTCCTTGCCTTTAATTTTGGAAACCTCTTGGCTCTTGTTTCTGTTTGAAGACCTGTTGTTGTAAGATCTTTTGTAGGTAGAGGACTGAGGCCAGTTTGGCTTCTGAAACCAGCCATGAAAATAAATGTATTCCAGTCTTTGCCTACCTTTTGAATCCCATGAAAAACAAGTAATTTAATCAAGCCATGGTGAAACAGAGAAGTTTCACAAGCCTCCTTTCTCAATTGTACTTTGTCACACATTTTACTCAAACTGCGGAATAAATAAAAAGGTAGATCAATGGAAGCCTTCCCTATAAAATGCAAAAGGAGTTTGAAATGGTACGAATACACCTTGTTATACCTTCCTTCACAAGTTAGGTATTTCTGTATACAGGTGAGTAAATGTGCATAGGACTCTTTGACATAGCTCCTAGGAACTGACTTACTCAAATCTGAATTAACAAATTCCTTCTTTAAAAACTCTTTGCATGGATTCATGTCAAATTTGAAATTTTTGAACCAATTTTTTTGCCCTCATGGAATCTTTGTCACAGTGGATATCACCTCTGGCGAGACTTGCAATTCCATCATAGGCACCTTTGAATTTAATCCTGTGAAATTTAGTGCAAATTCTTTGGTCAGCTGTGCATGCCCTCCTTGTAACTTCCTGCAAAAATTCCAACATCCGGCTTTTTTAAACGCCTTCTCCACATCTTTATTCTTCAGTGTTATATCCAAACCTTCAGGCTCATTTCTCAGACATTTGCCTGATCTATGTTCTTTTCTCTCTACTGATCTCTCCATGAAATCTTAATGACCTGTAAGCAAGGAATACTAGCTCTATTCGAACAGTGAAAAACTCAGCTTCTTTTGAAAATTTGCCTCGCTTGATTTGCTGCCTTGCTTGATTACAATGTTATTTAAAATTGAAATCTTGCCATTTATAATCCTTCAAATTGCAATCTTGCAGATTTTTTATTCATGCAAGGCTTACAATCATCATTAAGAATTGTGCAAGGTGGCTTTTCTTGGAAATTGTAATCCGTGTTTATCAACAAATCTAATTGTGGTGATAATGGAGATGGGTTGTGGGACATGATAAGTGGAGTACATGAACTGACACGAGATGACGCAACCACTGATTTACCTAACGGATTTGACATTTGGGAAAGATTCACTGCGGAATGCACGAATCCCTGATTTCGCAGCGCTGTTAGTTTAAATTTTGAATGATGCACGGCGAAATCACCTAATAAGGTTTTGCACTGCGAAAACATCTAATGAGTTTTGCGCTGTGAAACTGCTAAACAGATTAAATGCGCTGCGAAAACACTTTAAAAAGAATGCATGCGCTATGCAATTACCAAAAAGGCTTTGTGGTGGATAACAAAGTAACACATGACTATGAAATCAGTAGTGAATGAGGGGGACCAATGGTAGATAAGAATACACTTGACTCATGACCTCCTAAGACTTCAAACTTTAAGGAAAAAATGAAATCAACTTAGACTAACACTGACCTTTGTCATCGGGCTAGGATGAGAAATTTTAGCATCAGATTTCTTAAGTGGTAACAGAACTCACCAATGAAACTTTGACTCCTTCCCTTGAAATTTCAGGCTTCTGGCTTTCATTGATCAAACTTCCTCTTACTTTTGAGTTTAAATTGGTTCCTCCTCTCAACTCACATTCCTATTTTTTCCAAAGTTATCACCAACCATCCCACGAGTAAGGGATTCAAACTTAGATAGAGGAATAGGTGTCAAAGTATCCTTGTGTCTAGGCCTATCTTAGCTTTGACACCATATTAAAAACCAAGAACAATGAGAGAAGTAGATTCTATAGAATTTAGCATTTGTGGCTAGTCTTTGAATCAATTTCAAATGAGTCATTATGTAAATTTTGCTAATTTTTTTCAAGGAAGCTTCAATCATCAAAACTTTGAGGCGACTAAGGTGAATTAACAATGAGGACATGATCTATATATACCTATTCACATATCGCACATGTGTCCCTTCGATAATTAGGTCAACCATATTACATATACATTTAAATTGTTGAAAAATACAGCAAGAAAGTCTCAAGTTGACTTTGCCTTGGTCAATTTGAGAAAATTCAAATTTCCACATGAATAGACAGCTTGGGTGCAGTTAAATTGTGTGACATGGCTTGTGTCACTTAGTTTACTCAGGAAATTCGAGTTAGAGGAGTTGGAGTTCAATTGAGCATATGTGATTGATAATTTGTAGGAATCAAGTTCAGTTATTTCAAGTTGTTTTCAGTGAAACTAATTCTAATTGTTGGAGGAACTAGTGGAAGGTTAGTTGTCTAGTGAGACTTCAATCTAACTCAGTGACCATCTGTTAAAATTGGAAACCAGGGAAAAACTTCATGTGGGTCATCGTATTCATGGATAATAATATTTTTATTAGATTCCTCTTGTCGAGAGGTGTAGGATTGATATAAAGATCATCTGATTCCGATAAGTATTCATGGAGATATGAATTTATTTTGATTATGGAATTATTATCAAGCCGACCTACAACTCATGTAGGCTCAGAAGCCTAACAGTTGCATCTATTCAAACACCAACGTTGTGTATAAATATAGGAGGACTTTTCCTCATTTGGACTCACTCATCTCATCACATCTCTCTCTCTCTCCACGGTGCAGAAAAGAGTCTCTTCTCTACTGCGCAGAAAAGGGTCTCTCTCTCACACATGTGAAGTCGGAAGCTGTCGAAACTGAAGAGGGCTTCAGCAGAAGTAAATATTGACTTGTGTGGACTAGAAGATCTCCTCATCTAAACTTCACTGTAGATTCATCTGAACCTCATCTGAAAGCCACAACTTTTGGTGGTGGAATCAAGTCAATCCGACGAATGGTTTGCAAGATATCGACTACCCTAGTTTGAAGTTGGAAGCTACCATAACTGAATCTACAACCGCAGAAGTAAAGATTGACCTACGTAGACTAGAATATCTCCTCATCTAAACTACGTTGTAGGTTCACCTAAACCTCCTCTCAAAGCGGCAACTTTTGGTGGTGGAATCAAGTCAATCCGACGGACGGTTTGCAAGATATCGACTGCCCTAGTTTGAAGCCAGAAGCTGCTGAAACTGAAGCTACAACTGCAGAAGTAAAGATTGACCTGTGTGGACTAGAAGATCTCTTCATCTGAATTGTGTTGTAGGTTCATCTGAACCTCCTCTAGAAGCCGCAACTTTTGGTGGTGGAATCATGCTGATCTGACGGTCGGTTTGTGAGATATCGTCTGCCCTAGTTTGATGATGAAGCCGCTAATGCTGATGCTGCTGATCTAGGGTTTGCTACTGCTGATATAAATCAGATTTATTGTACTATTTCTCTCTGCTGAATTATTGAGGATAAAAGAAGATTTGATCAAAGGGTTTCCCCATACATTGTGGGGTTTGTCCCTGGCTAGCCGCCACATCTTGTGTCTCTTGTCTTGGCTTGTTTTATGTCGATCGTTTAATGTTCTATCGGCACTTTACTTTATGTACATGTGATTGCTAATCTGTGGAATTTAATAAGAAAAAAAAGTAAACTATTATAAGCATAGAACATACCATAACTTAACATGGTATCAGAGCTGAGGTGAAGACAAATCCCGAGCAAGAGCAAGAGCAATCACCGAAGAGAAGATTGGCGAGGCTATCCTAAAAGAACTATGGGGTCCTCAACACTCTGCCAAAGGCAAGCTTTGTAAGAAAGATGACTATCATGGATGGAAGATGTCTATAGATCTAACCCTAGAAGATCCAGGAGTGTTGGACCATGTAAGAGGCAATATTGTTGAGCCTCCATCAAATGTATTCGTTGTTGCATGGAACAAATGGAAAACCGAAGAAGTCAAAATAGAATATCATCCGGGATTCTATCAACAAGCACTTGGTGGCCTACATCTCTGAACTGGACACCTCCAAGGAAATCTACGATATACTGGTGAGTTTATTTAAAGTTAATGATGCAAATCAAGTTTTGTTTCTTAGATATAAACGGAGGGAAATCAAGAAGGGTAAATATGAGAGTATGAAAGCATACTTCTTAAGAATAACCGAGATCAAGAACGATCTCCTATCTATTGGGGAGACTATTACTGACAGAGAAATGGAACTCACGACTCTTGGAGGATTACCATCTAAATGGTACGTGTTCAGGACTACTCTTCTAAACTATAATGTAATTCCTTGTTTCAAGGTATTAATGGTTAGATGCATTCAAGAATAAACAAGGGAAGAAGAGCAAGAAATGCCCATGCCTAAAGGTCCTCCTGTTGCCTTTTCTTCTCATGCTAAGAAAAGAAATAATTCCAGGACTAAATCAAAAGGAAACACTGGACCTAAGGCTGGAAGAAAATTATGATGTTACATCTGCGATAAAGCAGGTCACTATGCAAGGGAGTGCCCTGATAGAAAGGACTCACACTAGGACGATGATCAAAATCCCTCTGATGGCAATCAAAGGAATGACAAATTCAATAGCAAAGGTAAGAGGAGAGCTGGGAATCGAGGAAGAGGACAACCATTCAAGAAGGCTAGAAATTCCAGGATGTATTAAATGCACCTGACCTCAAAAAAAACCTAGTGTCCATCTCGGCAATGGAAGACAAAGGCTACAAGGTAACCTTCAGTGATGGCAAGGTACATATATGGAAAAATAACGTTAAAGATGCCTTTACTCTTGGGTTTAGTGTTGATTCATTATATCAGGTTGATGGAAGTCCGTTAGGTTTCATGTATTATGACACATCTCTTTAGTCCAAACTTTGGCATCGGAGGTTTACCCACCTTCATTATAAAGCTCTACCCGATGTAAGACAAATGGTGACAGGCATGCTCGAATTCCGAGTAGAGAAAGAAGGTGTATGTCTAGGATGTGCCAAAGGAAAGCTCAAAAAGGGACCATTTCCCTCAAGCCAAAGCAAGACCTCTGATATATTACAGTTGGTTCACTCAGGCATATTTGAGGCTAGCATTAAGAGGGAGACTACTACACCATATACTCTTGAGCAGAATGGTGTGGCAGAAAGGAAGAACTGTATGATTGTGGAAGCTGTCTCTATGGGTAGATGATGTAACAATGCCTGATTTGGAGGAACCCATGGATCCTATTTATCAACCTGAGCCTTCCTCTTCTAGGAAGAGGTCTTCATGGCTTAGGGGGATACTTGATGATGCTGAAGGACATGCTGCACCCCGAGGAACCTTCCGTGAAAGTAAGAAACCTAACAGGTATCAGGGATACCTGACCATCATGAGCACGATCATACAAAATGATCCTTCATCATTCTCAGATGTCGTCAAGCATCAAGTATGGAAGAATGTTATGACCGAAGAATATGAGTCTATTATGAGGAATGATGTCTAGGAAGTAGTTCCCAGACCCCAGGACAAGACAGTTGTCACTTCTAAATGGCTTTACAAGATAAAGCATGCAGCAGATGAAAGTACGGAAAAGTATAATGCTCGTTTTGTTGCTCATGGTTTCTCCTAGAAGGAAGGTATAGACTATGATATTTGCACCTGTTGCCAGATATACGACCATCCGCTTGATCATAGCAGCTTCACAAGGATGGAACCTACATCAGATGGATGTCAAGACTGCGTTCTTGCATGGTTTGATCAAAGAAGAGGTCTATGTGGAGAAACCCGAAGGATTTGAGATTTATGATTGAAAATCTCATGTATGCAGGTTGAAGAAGGCTCTCTATGGGCTAAAGCAAGCACCCCGAGCATGGTATGAGAGGATCGATAGCTACTTGATGAAGTTGGGATTCACTAGGAGTGAAGCCAATCCCAACCTTTACTTTAAGGTTGAAGATGACAAGCCTCTCATACTGGTGTTGTATGTGGATGACCTTTTTCTAACAGGTGCAAACCCTCTCATTCACAAATGTAAGAGGGAGTTGGCTTCTGAATTTGAAATGAAGGACCAAGGACTTGAAGTATGGCAGAAGCCAAGGGAAATTTTCCTATCTCAAAGAAAATATGTGGTAAAGATATTGGAAAGATTCGGTATGATGGACTGGAAGCCTGTGACTACCTTGAGGATCTTAACTTTTAGAAATTATATGGTAGTGATGTCGGACCAGATTTGGGAAATGCCTTTGAGTTTCATAAACTCATTCGCATTGATGTTCTTAGTGAACCTCCGTCCGAACATATGTTTTGCAATTAGCATTGTGAGCTCATATTTGGTTGAGCCTCACTGGATTGATGCCAAGAATCTTCTAAGATATCTTCGTGGCACAATTACTAATGGATTGAGATACACTGCTGGAAATATGAAACTGCATGATTATTCGAATGCTGATTAGGCAGGTAGTGTGGAGGATCATTGGAGCACTTTTTAGTGTTGTTTCTCTTTGGATTCTGCGTCGATATAATGGATGAGCAGGAAGCAGAAGTCGATTGCCATAAGCGCCACCGAGACCGGATACATATCTACGAGTATATGATCTCGTATGAAGCTGCCTGGTTGGGGAAGCTCTTCAGTGAGCTGTTTGAACACATACCACTGTGATTCTCTGTAACAACCAGAGGTCGGATTCGATTATTGAGGAATCCCGTATTCATCGATTGCTCCAGTAGATAAACATCATCTGGGATATGGTAAGTCGATGAGCAAGGAGGCTCCATCGCATTAAGATGATGTACAGGTCGATACACCTTGTCAAAGCCCCGAGGAAAGATCTAATCTGTGATTTTCCCAAACAACTTGGAGTCGTCAAGAAACCCTTGTACAAGGGTCCTGCATGTTGCATACATTGAGCTTTGGGAGCTCTGAGGGCTTGCGGTTCTTACTGGAGCAACATACGACCACAAGGTGACTCACCCTCCCCTAGTAGTGCACATTGGAACAAGATGATTCACTCTCTTGTGGGACAAGATGATTCGCTATCTTGTGGAATAGGATGATTCGCTCTCCTGTGTAGCAGGATGATTAGTTCTCCTGTGAGACCTGGATTGATGTGTTCTCCATGACGATTGTAGCAGGATTGATGTGTTCTCCTGTGAGGCCTGGATCGATGTGTTCTCCATGGCGATTGTAGTAGGATTGATGTGTTCTCCTATGAGGCTTGGATTGATGTGTTCTCCATGGCAGCCTAGATTGATGTGTTCTCCATGGCAATTGTAGCAGGATTGATGTGTTCTCCTGCGAGGACAGAATTGATTAGTTCTCATGTCAAGGCATCCTACCCATGCAGTCTGAGACTCATGGGAAGTACCTCTCATTTGATCAATGAGCAGGGAAATGAAGTTAGGGACCATAGTAGTATCGATGGATGCATTGTTGTATCTACCGTACTCCCTACGCTAGGATGACCTCCATTGATCTGGGATCAATGATACTGGTCTGGGACTAGTGGTAGGAGTTGTATTATACTATGACGCTGACTTCGGGTCGGTTGAGACTAGTTTGGGACCAATGGTACATACTTTGAGATTGACTTCGTGTCAGTGCAGTACTGGTCTAGGACCATTGAGAGTGGAACATACTATGACGCTGACTTTGGGTCGATTGAGATTGGTCTGGGACCAGTGGTACACTCTCTGAGACTGCGATAATGGTCTAGACCCAGTGGTAGGAGTGGTACCTACTATGAAGCTGACTTCGGGTCGGTTGAGACTGGTTTGGGACCAGTGGTACGCACTCCGACACTGACCTTAAGTCAGTGGAGGATGATATTGGTCTGAGACCAGTGGGGATGTACTCACTATGACGCTAAATTCGGGTTAGTTGACACTGGTCTGGGCCAATGGTACATACTTTGAGACTGACTTTGAGTTAGTATGATACATCCTCGATCATTTCTTCTTCTTCAAAATTCATACAAAAGCAGAGCAGAACAATAAAGATCAGTACAGGGCAGAACAAGACAAAGCAGAACAGGTAGAATAGAGCAGAGCAGGGAAAGGGTCAGGTTGTATAGGGCAGTGCATTTGATGTATGAATAGTAACGACCAATAGATAGATTGCATATGAAGTTCTCCCTAGTTGAGAGGGAGTGTTAAAATTTGAAAACAGGGCAAAACTTCATGTGGGTCATCTTATTCATGGTTGATAATATTTTTATTAGATTCCTCTTGTCGAGAGGTGTAGGATTCATATAAATATCATCCGATTCTGATAAGTATTCATGGAGATATGAATTTATTTTGATTATGGAATTATTATCAAGCCGA
>APFE030544557.1:14019-27942 GCA_000404065.3 Pinus taeda | reverse complement strand
CCTCTCCCATGTGGGAAGGGTCTCACGTGCACAAACCCCATCAGCAAAGTTCATGCATGAACGGGGGAGGCCATTCACTGCAATCCGCACCAACTCAGTGGGTGGAATGACCTCTCCAATTGTTGTCAACTCATCTCTCACATTAGTAATCTTTGTGAGATATCCAGCTACACTATCATTACCCATCTTAATGGTCTTCAACTTCTCCTTCAGGACCATTTTCCAGTTCTCATTGGTACTCTGGTAGAGATTGGACAATGCTTTCCACATCTCATGGGTGTTTCTCTTTCCTCTCACATGAGAAATGCAATGGTCTTTGACTCCATCTAGAATCAGTCTCTTACCCTTGTTGTTCTTTTTATTATAATCAGCCAACTGAGTAGTATCAGTAGGCATAACAACAGGGTTCTGTGTGGTATGCACCATGATGTCCCAGACTTCTGCCTCGTCAAAGATACTCTGCATTCTCTCCTTCCAAACGCTATAATTCTCATGCCCATCCAACCTATCCTCCACCCTCAATCCCAATGACATCCTGCTGCCCTAAAACTGAAAAATAGTACTGTTGTAGTAAAGATAAAACTGTTGTTTGTGAAAAATCAGCTTGCTGGAATTTTCTGAGTGAAAAATCAGCAGGCTGTAATTTTCCTCCTTGCTGTCCCAAACTGCACTTCAACACTCAAGCATTGATACCGTGTAAAAATTTATCATTTCCCACCCCGGTTTTCAGTTTCACCTTATTTCTCCAAAATAGTTAAATATCCTTTCCCATATCCATACATTCAACAGCTGGAAAATAAATTTCGCTGAAAACACAAATTCTAGAAATTTTAGAAAATGCTGGAAAATGCAGAAATATAAAAATCAGCACATATAAACAGCCATTCAACACATTTAAACACAGTGATTTTTGGTCAAGGAGACCCTGGAAAAACCCCCTACAACTCTTGGGGAAAACCAATTCGAAAGCTTCTTTTATTTCTGAAAAATGCTTTTTACAGTAAGAAAAATATTAAGCAAAAATCAGCAGTCACCTTTCAGAGGGAATCGAGCTCCCCTCTTAAACTCAAGGATGCCATGTTCGTTCCAGGCCTAAAGAAAAATATAATCTTTGTTGTAGTTTATGAAGACCGTGGTTATGATGTGATATTCAGCAAAGGGAAATCATTCCTGAGACACAAAGCCATGGGACAGGTGAAGCACATTGGGGTTCGTGTGAAGAACCTATATAAGCTAGATGTGGAAGGTTGTGTTGCATTAAGCAGTAAGGCAGAGAAAGTGCAAAGTCGCGATGTCAGCGAACTTTGGCACATAAGACTTGGCCATTTACCTCATGCCACCTTGAAGATTATGTAGAAAATAACCACTGACCTCCCTAAAGGAGCACTTGAGAAGCAATATGTATGCAAAGGATGTACCTTGGCAAAGTATGCAAAATACGCATTCCATGATCGAGATAGAAAAGCACATTCAGTTTTGGAAAGGATCCACTCTGATGTTTGTGGACCTTTTTTGACAACCTCCACTTCCAAACAAAAATATTTTGTTATTTTTATTGATAAATTCTCAAGGAAGTATTGGATCTTCTTCATGCAGAAGAAACATGAGACATTCTCCAAATTCGTAGAATTCAAGGCACTAGTTGAGAAAAAAATCGACAAGAAGGTGAAGGCTCTAAGGAGTGATGATAGAGGTGAGTATGTTTCAAATGAATTCAAAACAAATTGTGCGAAAGAAGGCATTTGAGGAGAGTTGACAACATCCCACAACCTACCGCAGAATGGGGTGGCTAAGAGAAATAATCGTAGCATTGTGGGAGCTTAAAGGGCTATGTTGCATGACCAAGGCCTACCTCTGCATTTGTGGGCTCAGGTATGCAACACAACAGTCTATTTGCAGAACCAGAGTCCTCATCGGATTCCTGAAATGATTACACCGAAGGAGGCTTTCTTGGGGAGAAAGTCGGATGTGTCGCACTTTAGGATTTTTGGAACCTTTTTTTACTTCCATGTCTCCAAAAAATCAAGGAAGAAACTTGAGTCGACGACAAAGTTGGGGGTATTTGTGGGTTACACAGAAACTCCTCACAACTACTGTGTGTACTTACCTTCCCTCATAAGACAGTTGTACGAAGGGATGTAAAGTTTGATGAGGAGAAAGCGATGTGATGCTCTCTTGAAAGGGAGCTTCAGATCCCACCAGAAGAGGAGCTTTTAGCTCCAAAGGAGGAGCCTTAGGAAGTTTTCAAGCAACCACAAGTAGAGGAGTAGAGATTGGAGACATCCACTCAAGCAGAAACATCCAGGAAAGGAAAGAAAAGAACCAAGGAAGTCGATAGACTTGTGTAGGATGCGAGGGAGTATGTGGGAGTTCCTTCAAATTTGCAAAGGAAGAGGAGGTCACCTGATCAGTACACTTGCTACATGGCTCTAATGAATGAACTTGTAGAGACTAAGCCATCCTCTTTCGAGGAAGTAGTGGAGAAACCTATATGGGTTGATGCAATGGTGGAGGAATTAAAGAACAATTTTTGGGAAGTGGTCCTAAGACCGACAGATAAATTAGTTGTGGGTTTGAGATGGATCTTCAAGGTTAAGCATGTAGAAAACGGAAGAATAGAGAAGTATAAGGCCAAATTTTTGGCCAAGGGGTACTCACAAGTTGAGGGAATTGACTATGAGGAGATTGTTTCTCTTGTAGCAAGGTAATCATCTATCAAATCAATTCTTGCACTCGTTGCACAGATGGGGTGGAAGATCCACCAGATGGATGTAGAGACAACATTTCTTAATGGGGTGATTGTGGAGGAGGTGTACATCAAGTAACTAGAAGGTTTTGATACATTTGATGGAGAGTCTCATGTGCGTAGACTCAAGAGAGAGTTGTACGATCTCAGACAAACACCTCATGCTTGCTACACCAGGATCAACAACTATCTCACTGGTTTGGACTTCACCAAAAGTGAAGTGGATGCAAACCTATATCATATCTTGGTAGAAGTTAAATTTCTTATTATTTTCTTATATGTTGATGATTTTATTTTAACTAGTGATGAGCAGCTGATCAGATCTTGCAAGGATGACCTTGCAAGGGAATTTGAAATGAAGAACATGGGTCTCATGTACTACTTCCTCGGGTTGGAAGTATGGCAAGGCGATAGGGAATTGTTTGTGTCTCCAGGCAAGTATTCAAATTATATATTACAAATATTTTGCATGGAGAATTGTAAGCCCATGGAGACACCTTTAGCGACCAACTAGAGGAAGGAGGATGCCACTTCAGTTGAGGAAGTGGATGTTACCATTTATTGGCAGCTAGTGGATTGACTGATGAATCTTGTGAATACACAACCATATATGTGATATGAAATCAACCAACTGATCCAAGCTATGGTTAGGCTAACCAAATTATTTTGGAGGGCAGCTAAGCATGTTTTATGGTACCTCAGAGGCACTACCTAGTTTGAAATATGGTACATACAAACAAAGAGGGTGAAGTTGTGTGGCTTCATAGATGCAGATTGGGTGTGGAGTCCATCAAATCGAAAGAGTACATCAGGTGGATTTTTTAGTGTTAAGTCCATAGTTGTTTCCCGATACAATATGAATTAAGGATTTGTGGTGCTCAGCTCGACAGAAGCAAAACACATGGTTTCAATTCAAGCAACATGTGAAGCAATCTGGATGAGAGAGATACTTGTGGGATTGTTTGGTCAGATGATGGATACAACTGTGATCGATTGTGATCATCAGAGTTGCATTAAGCTCTCTGAGAATCTTGTATTTCATGATCGATCCAAGCATATAGATATATGTATCACCATTTATGTGACTATGTGCAAAGGCGGATATTGTTGTTGCAATACATTCTGATAGAGTAATAGGATGCTGACATTTTGACGAAGGCCTTGTCAAGAGGGAAGTTCGAGTTCCATATGTGCAGGATATGGGTGGTTGATAATCCATTTCTTACTAAGGGGGGGTGCTGAAAAATGCAACAAGAAAGTCTCAATTTGATTTTTCTTTGGTCAAATTGAGAAAATTCGAATTTCCACAGCAACAAACAACTTAGGTGCAGTTAACTTGTGTGACATGGCTTGTGTCACTCAATTTACTTAGTAAATTTGAGTTAGAGGAGTTTGAGTTCAGTTAAGCATGTGTGATTGCTAATTTGTAGCAATGAAGGTCAGTTATTTCAAGTTTTTTTTAGTTAAACTAGTTCTAATTGTTGGAGGAAATAGTGGAAGGTTAGTTGTGTAGTAAGACTTTAGTCTAACTCAGTGTTCATCTAATTAACTGATCAATCAGTGCAAAATAGTTAGTGCATGCAGAGAATTCGAATTCCCCAGTTGTGGTGGAGATTCCAAGGCAATGTAACATCAGTTGTAGACTAGTCTTGAGTGTACAAGTGTTGCATGCAGTCATATGATCAACCTTGGGAATTGTGAAAACATTTTGGTGGAAATTCCTAAATAATAGGGGCCAAAATTTCCTCAAGAATTACAATTATAGAATCATTGTATGGTAAATATGGTAAGTCCACACTAGTAGACAACGATCTTTCAAATTATTTCCAGTTTCCAGTGCTCAAGCGAGAGGTATATATAAATGAAGTGCCAAAGGGTGATGGCACAATGGTGAAAAAGATCAAAGTAACATTTTGATCACTTCAGCGGTCGACTTTGATCAATTTGAGGAGTCTGCCAATTTTCAAAACCTCTTTTCCTGCAATGCAATGTACTAAATTTCTGATGAGCAAGATGCATGGTGGCTCGCTCTGGTTAGACAAGTAATATTTGATTCATGTGGAAGACATTCAATGCCTCACTAGACTCTCAGAAACAGGGGATACAGTCTCAACAACGTTCCAAACCGGGTCAAAGCGAGCCAAGAAAGAGGGTGTTATCACCCCAAGAAACTCTCCTAGGTTGTATATCAGAGATGCTCGGGAACATTACAAACTCAACATAAAATGTTGGAAAATGGTGGATGAATGAAAGAAATGTTGCATATTCAAGCCAGATAACCACTTCTATTGTGCTTAACCCCAGACATGGGTGAACACCCCCAGACTACAAGGCTTTAGACCACCAATTACTCACAGTTTAAGTAAAATGTGATGATGGAGAAGACTGACCACACCAACAGATGCACAGGACCCTGTGATAGCTGGCTGCAACCAGTTAAAAGGTATGTAAATCTATATCCTAATGCTCAGACAGGATGACAGCTCTCTGGCATTAAAACAACATAAACCTGCATATACATTCAATAATACTAACTAGATTCTAACATAGAGGTGGGACAACAGCCCCTCTAATGCTAAACATCAAGAGCACATGAACAATGCATAACAGGCATAGCCTGGAACAAAGAAGAAGAAGTGGAAAGTGAGCAATTAACAGCGAAAGAAGCTTGTATTAGCTAAAAATGAAGACCAAACACTGCAGGTATCACAGTAGTTACAGTCTCCACAAGTTGAACCTTACAACAAAATAACACTCATCAACCCCTTTACATTCTAAGCTCTCAATATATATATAGAGGTTGATTACAAAAATATCTGCTACCCTATGCGTGGAGGGGTCATAATGGACTACCAACCACATTTACAAACTATAATGGGACTTTGATGCATCTTGACTGTTTTAATGAATAATTTTGACATTCTGGTACTTTGTTGTACTCCTCGAACAGGTGGAAGGTTGTATGGATAAATGTCCATAACCGCTGAAGGTGTTGAACTGCTCGAGGGTCGTCCTTTCTTCCTTAGCCATGTTGTGCTTTGAATGTGGTAGCTGAGGATTTAATGCACAGATTTTTGGATGATCTCTTCCTTCTTCGTGTGCACAAAACAGGACGAAGACACTGAAAAATGAATGAAAATGGACGATGGCCTCCGAATGAAAACTGACCGTTAGATGGCTCAAACGGACGACGAAGATTGCACTGCATGGGCCATCGAAAGACATATGTGGATGGAAGAGTCTGGGTCGTCGGATGATGATCAAGTAGATCCGATGGCTGATAGGCGGCCAAGATGCGAGGGCGTTAATGAGCGGGGAAAGGGTACGGTGGTGGTAAGCGGTTTCCTCGCACTAATTTTCGGGAGAGGTGGTTTACGGGAGCGAGGCTGCGTAAGGCATTGGATCAAGCAACGGATCATCGGACGATCACGGATTAACGCACATGTTTAGAGTTTGATGTGACAGGCGAGGGGTGGGCCCGGGCTTTATGAAAGCTTAGGGTTATGAATTTAATTTTATGTGTGGGTTATAAAGGTTATCGAGGTTTAAAAGTATTAAAAAGAAATATGCCCGAGAACTGGCAAAAAAGGGTTTAGGCGGGCTGTTATATAAAATGGAGGAATGGGGTTTATAAAGAGAAAAGGGAAAGATGATAGGGAAGGATGAAATGGAGGTAGCGGGGAAAACAGGGAGAGACAATGATAACTATTATAAACCATCTCTGAGCCAGCTGTTACACAGTATTTTGTCACCGTCCCTGTTACCCCTTCTCCTGCACATTTGAGGACCTATTCCAGGACCTGTGAGAAGTGACATAACTTGAAAACACCTGCATTGTATCCCCTTGAGTATGTATTTCATATGCCCTGAAGAAACCTTTTGCAAAATACCCATAAATATAGCCCTTTTTCCATTGGCGTTGTTCCACAGTGTATCACTCGTGCCAATGGGGGCAATCCTCCAAAGAGGGGCGCGCCAGCTGGCGCTCTGTATCAGAGTCACACTAGCGCCAATCCAGTTGGGTAAAGTTTTTAACAAACAAACTTCCGAAGATTCTTCCTAACCTATTCATGAACTGATTCCAGTTTGAGTTAGTTCAGTTGGGCTTTGAATCTCCCAAGGAGGGAAGTAGTTCTCCACCTCTCGTGGAAGCTTCCTAATGATAAGGACAATCCCATGAATTTTGTGGATGGTCTTATCTACTTCTCCTACCTCTATATAAGCTTGTCTCTTTGCCTTTGACAAGCTAGTTAGTAATTCTACTCTTCAAGCTCCAAAATCTAAGTCCCAAAGTTTGAGAATTGCTAAGCTCATGCTACAAGAGGCCTTGTTCATCCCCATAAGGCTATATCTTTAAGGATGAGATCCATGTCCAAGTAATCAAGGAGAGAGAGGCTTGTTCCCCATCCCCTACAAGCTTTGCAAGGCATGTGTTGCTGATCACCCAGCCAAAGGAGGATTTGACGTCAGAACTTGGTTGTATTATCTTTTGTTTATCAATAATAATAGACGACTACCATTATGGTTCCACTCATGTTGTCTTTATAATGATGTTTGAGTTGTATCCTTTCTGACTGATACATAGTTGCATTTCTTGGATTTTATGCTTGTATTTGTCTTGTTCTTTTCATGTGCAGGTGTCTATTCACGAGGATCGTGAGGATTGTGACTAGCTGAAGCGAAAGAACGGGAGCGACGAATCTTCTACGAATACTAGCGTTGGATTCGAAGTAGGCCCTCATCATCGGCCTTTACTTTGCAATTAGGAACCTGCGTGTTAGCGTTGTTTGATTGTTACTAGACCCCATTTAGGCTAGTGGGATCGCCTTTGTCCGCAGAGGGGATTTACCTGTACAACACCAGCAACCAAGGACCAAACTTATTCCTTCTCCTAGGAAATCAGTAGCATGTAGCAGAGCTAACACTGGCTCCTTCTGGGGATAAGATCCTCCCGGTGAGATCTCAAGAACCTGCACACCACTGCCTTTCCAGCTGAAAACAAATTAATCAAAATTCCTAGTGTTCCATTGGGCATGGAGTCTATTGCACCTATACTAAAACTGCTAAAAACACAATATTTACAACTTTTAAGGCCAAAGACCTTAAATCACATAAACTTTCAGAAAATGCCCATTAACTGGGCCATCAAAAACTGCTTCACCTCCCATATTTTTCAGTATGAAGGTGTTGTTCCCTTGAATCTGTGAGATGATGAAAGGCCCTGTCCAGAAGGCATCAAATTTCCCATGGTTGCCTTTCTTTTCTTTCAATGCATCCCACTTCAACACCAAGTCTCCGACCTGAAAATTATCTATTTTTGCCTTCCTGTCAAAGGCTTCCTTAATCTTTTTCTGATGTGTTGCAACCTTTTCAAACAATTGTTCTCTAATTTGACATAATTATGTCAAATCAGTGATCCTTCTTGCCATGTTTTCTTCTTCATCCTGCTCTTCTTGAAGGAATTTTGCCACAGGGAGAGTTAATTGAACTGGGAATACAGCCTCTGTGCCATACATTAGCTTAAATGGAGAATTCCCTGTGGATTTCTTAATGGTCACTCTGTCAGCCCACAGTGCATAATTGAGCTTTGAATCCCAATTCTTTTTATTGTCCTCTAACATCTTTTTAATATCCTAATTAGACTTTTATTAGAGGATTCTGCTAGACCATTTCCTTGAGGATAATATGAGGTGGAATGAACAAGTTTAATACCCACTGAATCACACATTTCCACCAATTCTTTTGCTCTGAAGGCTGTTGCATTATCTGTGATTAATTTGTGTGGACAACCAAATCTGGTGAAGATATTTTCTGTTAAAAACTTTATGACCACATTATGATCAGCCTTTCTAGTAGGAATTGCTTCAATCCACTTAGTAAAGTAATCAGTGGCTACTAATATCCATCTGTGCTGGCCACTAGAATGTGGATTGATCTCTCCAATGAAATCCAAGCCCCACTGCTGAAAAGGTCATTTTGCATGTATTGGTTTTAAAGGCAGGGACTTCAACTGTTGCTTTCCTTCAAATCTTTGGCAC
The DNA here is from genome assembly GCA_000404065.3 of Pinus taeda. Lineage (NCBI taxonomy): Eukaryota > Viridiplantae > Streptophyta > Pinopsida > Pinales > Pinaceae > Pinus > Pinus taeda. The sequence continues at coordinate 19,158 of APFE030544557.1, read as the reverse complement.
CTGTCACAAGATTTAACAAAATAAAATACATCAGAAAATAAGGAGGGCTAGTAATATCCAGCTCTGAGGATTTTATGAGTTGTGGTATTCCAATAATGGTGCCCTCCACATATGTTGGAATGAAATTGATGCATGAACTCCCGTGATTGTTCTTTGTCCAGACACCTCAAAAGCATTCCAGATGAATCCCTCCAGTAGAGAAGATTTTCATTGATGCAATATTTGGCTGCTCTAAGTTTTAAAGTTCTAACTTGACTTTGAGTAAATCCTGAAGGGATTCTAGCTTCAGCAAGAAATTAATTATTGCAGAATACCAATCGCAGGAAGCTAGATTTTCAGCCACTCGCTGCTTTCTGTTTGGTTCAACTGTTTCCTCTTCTTCATCTGTCTAAACATTTTCTGCAATTGTGCACAGGGAATCAATGTCCAGAGATCTGCAATTTTCTTCAGCTAATAGTCTGGCAAGACCCTGACCTCTGACCAGCTTGGTGGGCTTCAGCTCTATATTAAACTCAATCAACTTTGCAATCCATTTTGCCCTTCTTCCATTAGCATTAGGTTGTGTTAAGACATCTTTTATTGCAACAGAGGGTACATATGCTATTATCCTTGAATGCAAGATATAAACTCTGAAAGCTTTTAAGGATTTGATAAGAGCATATGCATATTTCTCAATAATATCATACCTTAGTTCAGCATCCCTCAAGTTTTTGCTGAAAAATGTCACCGGACGTTCTGAACCTTCTACATCTGCTTGCAATAAAACAGCTGCAATGGTGTCTTCAGAGGCAAAAGAAAATATATGGACTTTGATCAGCTGACAAATGAGTGGACAGATTTACATATCTAGGCTGACCTGGACTTCCTATATCATGCTTACAGACTGCAGATTGGTCTTCTTTTTGGGCAGCTTTGTAAGGCACATCATTTTGGTCAAACAGTCTTTCAAGAGGTATTATACCCTTAGGAATATGGTTACTTGGGAGCTGGACAATGCCATTTTTACCAATTTTATTTCTAAGCTGGAATTGGGGGTTTTCTTGCAAGGCATCATTCTCTTGGTCAATTTGCAATTCAGAAAACTCATCAATGACTTGAAGGAACCTATTTATTTCATCATCAACATCAAAAACTTTCCAATGTTGGACACTGTCAGGCAAGGATGGTCTGTATTTCATTTGCACTTCATAAACTAGTCTGGGAGGCATGGGAGGGACAAACAAACTAGTAGAGACAGCAAGGGAATCAGCAAGCTGATTTTTTACTCTAGGAATATATGAAATATAGAAACTATCAAAGGAGTCTTTGAGTCTCCATACCTCATCTCTGTATGCTTTTAGCCTTGGGTGCTTTGCTTGAAATGTTTTATTTACTTGCTGGATTATTAAATCAGCATCTCCAAACACTTTTATGTTCTTGATTCCTCTGTCTCTTGCTGCGTTAAGGCCCAATAGCAGAGCCTCATACTCTGCTATATTGTTTGTGACTTGGAAAACCAGCTTAAAAGACAACTGTGTACTTTCTTGTTGTGGAGATACCAGCACCACCCCTGCTCCTACAATCTCCCTCGAACATGCTCCATCAAAGAACATTTCCCAAACTTGACTTCCTTGCTCTTCCTTGGCCTAAACTGTTGGTTTCCTGATTTGCATTGAGGCCTTCTGAGATTCTTCTATTTGGAGAATACATGCTCCAAAATCAGTGTCCACTGCATAAATGGGATGATTTGTAGGATTCTTCTCATCACTGATAATGTATGCCAACTGTGCTTCTTTGTACAATCTCCTGCTTTCTCCTCCAAAAACTAGCACAGTAGCATAAGATAGGTCATTCTATAATGTCCCACCTAGTCTCTTAATCCATCCTCTAGATAGTAGCATGCCAAACTTGGGAGGGACATCTGCTACCACAATATCCATCATCATACTCTTCATGGGCAGCTGAGTTAAGGTAATGGCCAGGGCTTTGATCAATCCTAGACACTTCACCTTCCTTGAATCAAAAGAGAATAGATCATGATATGGTCTGGTGATATCAAGGCCTAACTCTTCCATGACAGCCTTAGGCATCAGATTGTGGCTGGCCCCTGTATCTAGCAGGCAATTGTGGAGGATTTTGTCATGAATGGTCAATGAGACATAAGAAGATGGAGAATTATTATCAGCAAGTTCAATCATGGGGCAAAGCACAATGGCAGGCTTGTCATCTTGCAAATTAACAGAGTCAGTGGAGGTTTGTTTGGTTTCTAACTCCAGGGCCTCAAGCATAGGCTTGCTAAATACTTCACTCTTCACCAACTCAACCAAAGGCACAGATATTTTTAACTTCTGGACTTCTGACTCTAAGTTGAAAAGGGAAGGGGACTTGTCAGGACCTCTTACCTCTTAGGCTGGTGCTTCGAAGATGATTGGATCAGCTGCTAGTCTTTTCTGCCTGATATTCTGTGACTTTGTTTGGAAAGTAGCTCTTTGGGTGGGACTTTCTTTGACATTTCTTGCATTTGACCTTAGGTTGTATCTCTGCTTCTGTTCAACTTGTAGGACAACTTCTCTATCCCATTCTTGATTGTCTTGTTTCTGCAACAAAGACTCTTCATACTTAGCCAATGTCAAAAATGCAGACCTACCTTTATCTTCCATGCAGTGAATTTCATCCTCATCTTCTTCAAAATGTTCCTCCTCCATGACTACATTTTGAAAAGGAGCTAACTTTCTGATATTCAATTGGTTGTTTACCCCTCTGCATGATTTGCATTTGCTCATTTGCTTTTTTGTATGGATTTGGGTTTCTAGGAGCAAATGTGCCTTGAGTTCTTGTTTTTCCTGAGTTCTGTTCAACCTTCAGCTTAGATATCTCTGCAGCCAATGACTCTATTATTCTAGTCATTTTATCTAATTTAGGCTCTGAAGTTGAGGCAAAAGAAGAAGAAGCCTCGCCTCTTTGCCTTCTTCTGTCAGCATGACTCTTTAGGTTTTCTGCTGCCATAATATTAGATTCTACCTCTAGGGCTGCATCTTGCATATCAGCCAAAGTGGCACATCTTCTTTCTCTCAACAAGAGGCAGAAATCAGAGTCAAAAGCATTGGCATAAGTGAGTTTGGCAGCGGTGGGGGTAGGTTTTACCTCAGCTAGTATCTTACTATACATTTTATTAAAGTCAGGCAAAGATTCACCATTTTCCCTCTTTAAGTTACCAAACTCAGTATGATAATACAACAAGTCCTTCTTATCTCCCCAGTGCTTCAAAAATGCTTCATCTAAGGCTTCAATATCTATTATAGATCTCTGGGGTAATTCTCTGAACCACTTCCTAGCCTCTCCATCAAGGCTCTGGACAAAAACTCTCATCCACACATCATTTTCACTTATATCTAAGTTATCAGCATAACTATAAAAAGCTTCAAGGTGTTATTATGTTGTTACTCCCTCTGTGCCAATGAATTTAGGCATATATTTTTTATATTCTCCCACAGGCATAGGATTTAAAGGGACAGGCAAGACTAAAGGTCCATATCTAGCAGCAACAATTCTTTCTATCTTTGTGGGTGCTTGTTGTCCTGCCATGATTGGAATATGTGGAAGAATAGTAGCAGATTGAATGGTAGGGAGTAATGTGATGGATGGTAGAGACAAAGGGATGTTTTGGACTGAATGGGAACCTTTCTTTGGACTAATATTCAAAGGGGAACTAACTGCACAAGGGGCTGAATTAATCTCTGAAGGAATTTCCTTAATAACAGTGCTAGGCTCTAAATCTTCAAGTTGTACATCTTCAGCGACAACTTTATCTTTCAGAGATGGATTAGATTTCTTAGGCTTACCTGCTCCTCATGCCCCTTTCTGTGAAGATTTCTTCGATTTAACAGTCCTCTCTGGGTTAGGCACTGGTTCAGTTGGTGATTTCTGAGGATTTCTTCGAGTATGTCTCACAAACTGAGCCAGAACTTCAATGTGGAGTCGCCAAAGGTTGGTCTTCCTCCAATGGAGTTTCCAGATAGATGATTACAACCAAAATATGTGCCCAGACCTTGTCTATCATCAAAATCTGGAATTGTGTCGTCTCCCAGGGAAGCTGAGCTTCAACCTTCAATCTCCGGCAATGGCGCCAATTAATGTTATCACCCCAAGGAACTCTCCTAGGTTTTATATCAGAGATGCTTGGGAACATTACAAACTCAACATAAAATGTTGGAAAATGGTGGATGAATGAAAGAAATGTTGCATATTCAAGGCAGATAACCACTTCTACTATGCTTAACCCCAGAGATGGGTGAACACCCCCAAACTACAAGGCTTTAGACCACCAATTACTCACAGTTTAAGTAAAATGTGATGATGGAGAAGACTAGCCACACCAGCAGATGCACAGGACCCTGTGATGGCTGGCTGCAACCAGTTAAAAGGTCTGTAAATCTATATCCTAATGCTCAGACAGGATGACAACTCTTTGGCATTAAAACAACAGAAACCTGCATATACATTCAATAATACTAACTAGATTCTAACACAGAGGTGGGATGACAGCCCCTCTAATGCTAAACATCAAGAGCACATGAACAATGCATAACAAGCATAGCCTGGAACAAAGAAGAAGGTGTTGAACTGCCTGAGGATCGTCCTTTCTTCCTTAGCCATGTTGTTCTTTGAATGTGGTAGCTGAGGATTTAATGCACATATTGTTGGATGATCTCTTCCTTCTTCGCGCGCACAAAACAGGTCGAAGACACTGAAAAATGCATGAAAATGGACGATGGCCTCTCGAATGAATACTAATCGTTGGATGGCTCAAACGAATGCCGGAGATCGGACTGCGTGGGCCATCAAAAGACATGTGGATGGAAGAGTCTGGGCTGTCGGATGATGATCGGGTAGATCCGACGGCTGACGGGCGGCCAAGATGTGAGGGCGTTAATGAGCGGGGAAAGGGTACGACGGCGGTAAGCGGTTTCCCCGCACTGCTTTTCGGGAGAGGTGGTTTATGGGAGTGGGGCTGCGTAAGGCGTTGGATCAAGTGACAGATCATCAGATGATCATGGATTAACGCACATGTTTAGAGTTTGATGTGACAGGCGAGAGGCGAGCCCAGGCTTTATTAAAGCTTAGGGCTATGAATTTAATTTTGTGCACGGGTTATAAAGG
>APFE030544557.1:0-12765 GCA_000404065.3 Pinus taeda | reverse complement strand
CCACTCAAAATACATAAACACACTAATTAATAATTAGTAAACACTCCGCATCATTATTGTTTCTATTTATAACAATAAATATTTATTATTTTCAGCGTGTTTTTTGAATGCCTAATTTAATGAAAGAAATATTAGTAATCAATTAAAAAAATATTTATTTTGGAACCCACCATATTGATAAACGCAAAGGCATATTTATTAGTTTATCTAATTATTAATATGTAGGTAGTATATGCTTGTGCGGGATAATGTATCTGTTTTAATTTTAGGGTGGACATATACTGTTTCCGTTATGTATGGCTGTTTCGATTTTAAGGTAGATATATATTGATCGTGCATTTATAGTGGGGTAGACTTATAAATATTGTTTGTCAGATAAACTTTTTATTAATGAGTTGTTATTACCTACGTATTTATGGCTAAAGTAAATGCAGTTGTCTATAATGAGACTTTTTGGAAGCTTTTCCGGTGGGTTTTTCCGGTCAAAATCCGGCAGCAATTTATTGGAATCGCATGTTTGATAGCTAGTTTCTGCAAAATAAAAGTGCCCCAGGGGTTATTCAGGGTGCTGAATCCAAATATACAGTTAAAAAACCATTTTCACTGCAGCAAATCAAGATTTAAGCTCAATTTCCTCCGCCGGATTCCGTCACCGGAATCTCCAAAAAATCGCATTATAGACAACTCCTAAGTAAATATTAGACTTGTAAATATTAATTACCATTAATAAACATCTATTGATTGTTTGCCATTGATAAACATCTATTGATTGGCCGTTAAGGAATGAGTGGCTAACTAAAGAATGGAACTAAGCGTCGGTCTTGGCAGCCATCAGCGCATCCAAGGGCGGTGGTATTTCATGTCGATTTTCATGCCGAAAGAGAAAGCGAGCCAGATAGTACCCAATGCACTATCCGCCGCTGGATACGAATTACCACCACCGTATCCCACATCCTTGGATAGATTTGTAAATATATCGTTGTCATTAATAAACATCTATTTATATATGGTTGGATCGATTTGTAAATATCGGTGGTCATTAATAAACATTTATTTATTGATTGTTATTAAAAAGTTTCTATTAACTTATTATTATTGCTAATGTATTAATGGTAAAAACATATTTTTAAATATTGATGGCCATTAATAAACCTTTATTGATTAGACTTGTCAATATTAGTTGATATTAATAAGCATCTATTTATTGGTTGTTATTAATAAACCTTTATTGGTTGGTGGTTACAGATTGAGGTTGTAGTCTGAAGAATTGTTTGGAAAATTATGAAAATTTTGGACATATTTTTGTAAATTTAAATTATAGTTGTTAAACTTCATCAAAAGCACTATTTTAATTTTAGGTGTTTTCTATTTTTTTGATGACGCTGAATCTATTTCCATCATCAAAAACACTATTCAAATACTTTTTTTTATGACACTGAATCTATTTCCATCATCAAAAACACTATTCAAATACATTTTTTTATGATACTGAATCTATTTCCATCATCAAAAACACTATTGAAATACTGCCTTTAAATTTCAGCCACTTTTAACTGCCCGGCAATTCCTCTGTCTCGGACTCCCAGATTGAGTGGCTAACTGCGGGAGAAGGAATGGAACTATCATCTAAGCGGACGTGGACTATAGCAGCCGTCAGCGCATCCAAGGGCGGTAGTATTTCATGTCGATTTTCATGCCCAAGGAGAAAGCGAGCCAGATGGTACCTAAGGCACTGTCTACCGCTGTATGCAGTAGTCTATAACGCGACTTTTTGAAAGCCTTTCCGGCGGATTTCTCCAGTCAAAATCCGGCAGCAATTCATTGGAATCCCAAGTTTGATAGCTAGTTTCTGCACAATCAATGGCTCCCAGGGGTTTTTCAGGGCGCTGAATCCAAATATGCAGTTAAAAAACCATTCTAACTGCTTAAAAATCAAGATTTAACCTCATTTCTTCCGCCGGATTCCGTCACCGAAATCTCCAAAAAGTCGCATTATAGACAACTCCTATACAAATTACCACCACCGTATCCTACATCGTGCCATCTCCATCTGATCCCCTTGTTTTTTCGTCAATTTCCAGTGAGGCCAAGAGCCTGAACGGTTTGCCCTACGCCAACGGTGCCTTTAATACTCCAATTTTCCCCTCTTTTCTCCTCCTTCGGTCCTCCGGCTCTAGTAACAAGGATGTTCATGCTTTCCTGTCACTCATTCCATCCATTTCCATATGTTATACGCAGGGGAGTGTCCTCGTATCTCTGCAACATTTCATCTTTTCAAATTATACTATCTCTGCAACATTTCATCTTTTCAAATTATACTAATTTGTCTTACAATTATATGATTTCACCCCTAGATGCAGGAAATGATCTTCCGCGGCACACACACGGCTTGCTTACTGAATGGACAACGGCAGAGTTTCGCTGAAGTCACAAGTGGACAGAATGGACAACGACAAAGTTCACGCAGAGCTGGAATTGCTGGGCGTAACAGTAGCATAAGAGGAAACGACATTGAGAAGCTCCCGCATGTACAAGCTGTGGTGAAAGAGTCTCTGAGAATGCATCTGCCCAGGATAGCACGCTAGCACTAAGGCCATGGTGAACAAGTGGTCCATCACCGACGACTTGGAACGGCCTCATCAATTTCACCAGAAGAGCTGAAATTTTAACCCCATTGTAGGAAGCTGGAGGAAGGACCTGCGTCTGCTCCATTCCGACCTGCGCCTCCGAACTGTTCAACTGGGCCAGAGGTGATGGACCACATGTTCACCATGGCCATTGTGCTCGCAGGAGCCCACATCCCGTTTGCCATATGCACATCCTCCGTGCAGAGGTGAGCGTGTGATTGGAAAGACCCCGACAGATGCATTCTCAGATACTGTACTCTAACCACCGCTGGCAGATAAGAAAGCTGGTCTTCCATTAGGCTTTTGTTGCGCCCATACAACATCAACATCAGCTTGAACTTGGCCCGTTGAGCACCAGCTCTGGCTGTGTTCCAACAGTTAGGTGGGGAATTTGGTCTCATTGAATCAGATTAAACACTAAATCCAATTATGGTCCAATAATTAAGTGAAAATTTTGATAGCACTAAACCGGACTATATATCCCTGAAGCGAGTTTAGCAACTCTGTGGCCGCCGCAGGATCCGATGTGATCACAGCAACATTGGAGTCCAAGCTAAACACTATCAGCTCCTTGGCACCATGTATTCCACTTCCGATTATCGGGCGCCCCTTGAGCCAGTGATCGTTACGCCTTTCTTGTATCTTTGCACAAACTCCTGGGCTCAACTAAGAGACGAAGGCAGCACAAACAATGATAAGCAGTGATATATCCAGAGGTCACTACCCCATGAGAAAATATCAGAAACATTTGGTCTATGGGCTTTAAGTGCTTTGAAATATGCTTAGTGGTCTTTCTCGGTTAGAAAGAAGTTGGTGGAGAGAGCTCACTTCGAAATTTAAGTTCATCTGGATTACCAGATATTTCTTTTCAATATGTTATTATGAAAATTTATAAGATTTATAAGGTTAAACAATGTATAATTTAAACTAGAAAGGATAATAATGTTTTCTGTTTAGAATGTATAGTTTTTAATTAAATAATAGTATCTATTATTTTTTTATAAAAAAATAAATAAGAAATTAAAAAATATATTTGATTAACGAGGATTTAAATCTGACTCTTTCGTTCATGTATATGAAAGTTTTTAAAAATAAGATATCTTTTATTCGTATTTATAGAATGTATTTTTTTTAATTAAGTAATAGTATTAATATTTTTTTAATAAAAAATTAAATAAGAAATTAAAAAATATATTTGTTTATGGTTTGTTTGGGATAGTTTAATTGGCAATGTCTCATCGAACTAGAAGTTTTTGGGTTCAAATCTTGTGCTATTCCATGATTGCTATGAGAAGTTGGACATGATGAAGATGTAGCCCTACCAAGCTTACTATATATATATATATGAGGATTTAAATGTGATAGTTTTAAGATATGTAATGGTAAGGGTTCATTTTTATATGAGAATATATATATTTATTGACGTATTTTATTAATTTATAAAACAATGATATTGTGAAGAGTTTGGGTTTAAAATTCTATTGACCTCATTCCTATTATACTCGTTGGTTAGATGGAAATGACAACAAAACATTGACAATAACAATAGAAAATTTAAGGACCATAAACAAATTTCCCAAAGTAACCACAACCCACAATCATCCTTAATCAGCTATATTACTTAGAGTTGGGGCATCAAGACAAGTCCCACGTGGTAGATGAAAAACTTCGTGTACATGTGCCTCCATGTGAGTCATCCTACCTTCAAAGTTGTCTAGCCTCTCCTGGAGTCGCTTATGTCCTCAAGGAAGACAGACTAGTTGATCCATCATGTTCCATTGATTGTGTTAGAGGTGTTTCATAAAGGCAATGACCTCATTGTGATCATCAAGTCCACCATGGAACAACTGCTCTGCCACTACTAAAACCTAATGTATTTGTGCCTTTAAATAATCGAAAGGAAAAGATAAGTCAAGTTGTCTTGAAGAGGTAGTTGACAGCTACTCTACCCCTTCTTTGTCATCATGTTGCTCAACTTGATTTCTTATCCCTTGGTTGCGAGGATTAGTGCCTCTTCGGGCCCGTCCTTGCTAGCACTGTATGGTAATCAAGCTCACATGAAAAGTCCAAACTGGAGATCCAACTTCTAGGAAGGATGAACTACCCACGGACCCAATGCACCATGCCCAATGACCAGCCTACTCCCCTCTCGGACAACTAAATTTCAAAATTTCCTCTGCCACAAAGATGAACACCCTTCAATCTCCAAATTGCATCAAGCCAACTATCACACTCTACAGGCCTAGCCCTCCAGCAACAACACCCCAAACTTGCACTACTACAACCCCCCTATTATTGGGTGTGGAGCATGATTATTTAGATGTCTTTGTTTCAGCCGGATGTATACCCCAGGAACATTATACGGTGCGGGGGGGACTTGTCCCCGCTGTGGGGATTTGGGGGCCAGCAGTCCCCCGGCGGGGGTTTCGGGGGCAACGACCCCAAAGCTAAAAACAGAAGTAAAATTGCCGTGTAAAAGTATAGTAATTTCTAGTCAATCTGGGTCGTTCATTAGGCGGATGATTTGACAGTGTAATTTATGTTTAGTTTAGGTTTTTTTTTTTTTTTTGCCCTAGAAGGCAACCCCTCTCTTTATGAGGGTATTGTATTGAGGCTGTGGAATATGTGTGTATTCTCAGAGCGAGAAACGAAGAGGTGAGACTGTGAGAGAAAGCATAGGATATTACAACAGATCTGTTGTAGGTTGTGTCTCTTCATTTTGCTAGATAATAGAAAGGAAGGACTGACTGTTCGGGGTGGATGTAGCTCAAACTAGGTGAACCATGTATATCTGCCTCTCTGGTTTTATGTGTGTGTGTTTTTCCACATATTATATGTCTTGCATTTCTCGGTGATATATAATATTTTTTCTAACAACTGGTATCAGCGCTGAAGGTCTATTTGGCTGATAAACTCGCAGGAAAGAAGGGTTCCTCATTCGAGTGGGAGAAATGGTAGAAGATGGTAAGTTCAAGGTCGAGAAATTTAACGGCCAAAACTTCTCTGTTGTGGAAGATGCAGATGGAAGATTATCTGTATCAGAAAGATCTGTACCTACCATTGAGCGGAAAAGCAAAGAAGTCGACGACTATGATAGATGCAGAATGGAACATTCTCGATAGAAAGGCATTCAGAACAGTACAATTATGTCTCGCAGCATCGACCACCTTCAACATTTCGAAGAAAACAACGACAGAGGGTTTGATTAAGGCGTTGGAGAAACTATATGAAAAACCCTCAGCCTCAAACAAGGTATTTCTTATGAAACGATTATTTAATATGAAGATGTCGGAAGGTGGATCTGTTGCAGACCATTTAAATGATTTTAATACAGTTATAAGTCAGTTAAGTTCTGTAGGGGTAAACTTTGATGATGGCCATTAATAACCCTGTTTTTGGATCTAGTACTTTAAAGTTTGACGATGTTGTTGGTGCTATCCTTAGCGAGGAAATGTGATGGAAAAGCTTCGGTGAGACATTGGGTAATGCTTTGAGTGCAGAGTCTAGGGGAAGAAGAATGGAAACAGGAAAGAGCTCAAGGTATCGCAGTAAATCAAGGAAAGACAAATCCAAGTCCAAATCGGGGATAGTGTGCTGGAAATGCGGAAAGAAATGACACCTAAAGAAAGACTATAGATCTTGGAAGGGAAAAGAAGGAGATGCACAACAAGAAAACAATCATAAAGCAAATGTGCAGGTGAGGTGTTACAAGATGCTTTGATTCTTTCTTTCAAAAATATTATTGATTCCTGAGTGGTAGATTCAGGGGCTTCATTCCATGCCACATCTGATAAGAAATATTTTCATGACTATGTTCAAGGAGATTTTGGACAAGTCCGTTTGGGTGATGATAAACCCTGTAAAATTGTTGGAATTGGTAAGGTTCTTGTAAAACAGAAGAATGGAAACCAATGGCTAATAAAGGAGGTAAGACATGTTCCAGATCCGAAGAAAAATCTGATTTCAACAGCGTAGTTAAGCAGTGAAGGTTATGCGACAACTTTCACAGATAAAGCTTGGAAGCTCACCAAAGGAGCCCTGGTAATAGCAAAAGGCGAAAAGGTTGGTACATTGTATTTATGCAATGCTATTTCTAACTTTGTTAATACTTTAACTTCCAAAGGAGCAGATGCAACATTATGGGATCATAGGCTCGGACACATGAGTGAGAAGGGGATGAAGATTCTTCACTCAAGGAATTTGTTGCCAGTTTGAAGAATGTTGATTTGGACTTCTGTGAGAATTGCATTTATGGAAAATAGAAGAGAGTCAAATTTCTCAGAGTTGGGAAAGAAAAGAAGAGCGAAAAATTAGAGCTTGTGCATACAGATGTATTGGGACCTGCTCAGGGATCATCTCTCGGTGGCTCTCATTATTATGTTACTTTTATTGATGATGCAACTAGAAAAACTTGGATTTATTGTATTCAGAATAAATCTGATGTATTTGATACTTTCAAGAAATGGAAAGCTTTGGTTGAGATTGAGAAAGGAAAGAAATTGAAGTGTCTCAGATCAGATAATGGAGGTGAATATTGCAGCAAAGAGTTTGATAGATATTGTTTAAAGCATGGAATTCGCAGAGAGAAGACAATTCCAAGAACACCACAAGAAAATGGTGTGTCAAAAAGGATAAACAAAACAATCATGGAGCGTGCAAGGTGCATGAGATTGCATGCAGGATTGCCTTTACAATTTTGGGCAGATGCTGTAGATAATGTTGTTTATCTAATAAATAGAGGGCCTTCAAGTTCCTTGGATGGAGGTATTCCAGAGGAAGTATGGATAGGTAAAAAGGTAAACTACTCCTTTTTAAAGCCTTTTGGTTGTGAGGCCTTTGTCCATATTAATAAAGAAAATAGAGCAAAGCTTGAGACAAAATCAAAGAAATGTACCTTTATTGGATATGGGGTTAATGATTTTGGTTATCACTTATATGATTATGAAAATCACAAAATCATTAGGAGCAGAGATGTAATATTCAATGAAAAAGGTCTTGTATAAGAATCAGTTGCAGGAAAAGAAGCCGGAAAAAGAAAACAAGGAATAAACAGTTCTTGATGGGATCACTGAAAATGCAAAGGTGCCTGAATATAATAATAATCAACAACTGCAACAACAACAACCACCACAACAGCAACAGGCACCCCAAACACCTAAAAGTGGTGTTAGAAGATCTATCAAGATAAGTATACTCCCTGAACGATACTCTCCTTCATTATATTATTTATTGTTGACTGATTCTGGTGAACCCGAATATTATGAAGAAGCAATATAGGTTGAAAGAAGGAAGAAGTGGGAGCTAGCCATGGAAGAAGAAATGGAATCCTTAATGCATAACCAGAATTGGGACCTAATCAATTTGCTTGCAGGTAAAACTACATTGCATAGTAAATGGGTTTACAGGCTGAAGGAAGAAGATGGAGGAAAACAGAGGTACAAAGCTAGACTTGTGATGAAGGGGTTTGCACAGAAGAAAGGTATTTATTTTGATGAAATGTTTTCTCCTGTTGTTAAAATGACTTCAATCAAAACTATTTTAAGTCTAGTAGCAGTTGAAGATTTTCATCTTCAGCAGTTAGATGTAAAGACAACCTTTCTCAATGGGGATTTGGAGGAAGAGATATATATGCAGCAACCACAAGGATATGAGGTAAAAGGGAAGGAGAAACTAGTGTGCAGGTTGAAGAAGAGCTTGTATGGCTTAAAATAGGAAGAAAGTATTGATTTTGATGAAATGTTTTCTCCTGTTGTTAAAATGACTTCAATCAAAACTATTTTAAATCTAGTAGTAGTTGAAGATTTGCATCTTGAGTATTTAGATATAAAGACAACCTTTCTCAATGGGGATTTGGAGGAAGAGATATATATGCAGCCGCCACAAGGATATGAGGTAAAAGGGAAGGAGAAACTAGTGTGCAGGTTGAAGAAGAACTTGTATGGCTTAAAATAGGTTCCAAGACAGTGGTATCTAAAATTTGACAAGTTTATGTATGAACAAGGTTATACTAGATGTCACTCTGATCATTGTGTTGAAAAAGCAAAATGATGGCAGCTATATTATATTGCTATTGGATGTAGATGACATGCTTGTTGCAGGGTCCAACATGCAGGAAATAAATGTGCTCAAAAGAAAATTGGCAAATTTATTTGCAATGAAGGATTTGGGAGCTGCAAAACAAATCCTTGGTATGAGAATAACTAAAGATAGGAAAAATCACAAATTCACATTGTCTCAGAATGAGTACATACAAAAGGTGTTGAAAAGATTTAATATGCACAATGCAAAACTAGTTAGTACACCTTTTGCTAGCCATTTCAAACTTTGTAAGGAGATGTGCCCAGAGACCTAAGAAGACATGGATTATATGTCTAAAGTTCCATATGCATTAGCAGTTGGAAGCTTCATGTATGCAATGCTCTGCACAAGGCCTGATATTGCACATGCAGTGGGAGTTGTAAGCAGGTACATGAGCAATCCATGAAAAGAACATTGGATGGCAATGAAATAGATTCTCAGATATTGGAGAGGTACCACAAATCAAGCATTATGCTTTGGTGGTTCAATCATTTCTCTATAGGGATATGTTGATGCAGATATGGCAGGTGACAGAGATAAAAGGAGGAGCACTACAGCATATGTATTTACTGTAGGTGGAACAACTGTCAGTTGGGTTTCAAAAATCCAAAGTGTTGTTGCACTTTCAACAACAGAAGTAGACTATGTTGCTGCGACAGAGGCTAGTAAATAAATGATTTGATTACAAAGGTTTATGGATGAATTGGGTAAGAAGCATAATATGGGCACATTATATAGTGATAGCCAAAGTGCCATTCATCTTGCAAAGAAATCAGCGTTTCATTCCAAGACTAAACACATATAGCTCAAGTACCATTTCATACGATCAACGTTGGAAGATGGAGAGTTGAAGCTAGAAAAGATACACACTAGCTAGAATCCTACAGATATGCTAACAAAAGTTGTAACCAGGGAGAAACTGAGAATATGCTCAGTGTCAATTGGTCTTCAAGGATGACGATGAAGATGAGAAAAAACCAGGTCCAAAGAGGAGTCATTGTCCAGTAAATGAAGCAACGATGGAGTTGCTACAATCGTTCTCCAAGTGGGAGATTGTTGGGTGTGGAGCATGATTATTTAGAGGTCTTTATTTCAGCCAGATGTATACCCTAGGAAGATTGTACACCCCTCCAAGTGGGGGAGTATGGGGGGGACTTGTCCCCCTCGCAGGGGTTCGGGGGCCAGCAGTTCCCCAGCTGTGGTTTCGAGGGTAGTGCCCCCGAAGCTAAAAACATATGTAAAATTGTCTTGTAAAAGTATAGTAATTTCTAGTCAATCTGGGTCATTCATTAGGCAGATGATCTGATGATAGAATTTATGTTTAGTTTAGGGTTTTTTTCCCTAGAAGGCAACCCCTCTCTTTATGAGGGTATTATATTGAGGCTGTGGAATATGTGTGTATTCTTAGAGCGAGAAACAGAGAGGTGAGACTGTGATAGAAAACAGAGTATATTACAGCGGATCTGCTGTAGGTTGTGTCTCTTCATTTTGTTGGATAATAGAAAGGAAGGACTAGCTGTTCAGGGTGGACGTAGCCCAAACTAGGTGAACCACGTATATCTGTGTCTCTCTGGTTTTATGTGTTTGTGTTTTTTGCATATTATATGTCTTGCATTTCTCTGTGATATATAATTTTTTTCTAACACCTACCTAGAAATAGACATCTAAACCCCTCCCCATAGAACGAAATTCTGAGAGCTCCTAATTCACTTTTTCTCCTCCTCTCCAAAGACAAATAACTATAGAGAAAAGGGGTGCGAGCCATGCTTGTGCTTCCACCAACTTCTATGACTACCCTAACCCTAGAACACTCCAAACACCACTATAAAAGACCCTACCTATAACAACCTTGGTGAAAATTCCATGTAATAAAAGTCAATAAAGGCAAAATAAGACCATGGGTAAGGGACACATATTCCAAGATGAATGTTGGGCAAAGATATACTAGTGGGCATCACTGGATGTGTGTTTTGGCTAAGGAAAATTGGCAAAGGCTAAGGCAAAGGAATTAAAAGGCAAAAATACATTTTTAACACATTTTTTTTATGAAAATAAAGGAAATTAGAAGGAAAGTAAGGTGAAAGGTCACAGGCTACATGTGAGGAGGAAAATGAAGGAAAATAATGGAAAATGAAGAAATTAGAGGCCTCATTAATAAAAAATCTTTTGAAGATCAGTGGACAGACTTAGTTAGTGAAGTTTATTGGTCAGTGTTAAGCTCTTAGCCAATGCATGTTTGGAGCTTTCTCATTATTCTCTCTCTCACTCTTGGTCACTTAGATTTTTCTTGGAGCACTCTAGCTTTCGATCAAGGAAGGAAAAGCAAGCAAAGGGAAAAGAAGGAAAGTAAGGATCAAGGAAAAAGAGCAAGATCAGGCAGCTTCAGTAGGAATACTTGCAGGTAACCTTTTCCGTGTGTGATTTCCTAGCTAGTTTGGACATGCATGGCTTTGCATGTTAGTGTATGGTTCTTTGATGTCGATGGCATGGTTTTGACGGGTTATGACAATGGTTTTCAGCCTAGTGTTTCCTTTTTTTCGGATGCCATGGTGTTGGATGTTTATTTTGATTTTTGAGCTTTGGTTTGCCAGATGGATTTAAGAATCCGGGGAAGAGATGGTCTCAAGTTTCAATCCCAAAGGCCCAGGAATCCCTTGACTGGTTTTAGTGGGATACATGGTAAATCCTGATGGAGGAGTCTCGGTTTAGGGCCTAGTGATCTGGGTTTGGATTGCGGTAAAGCCTGAGTGATTGGTCTCGATTTAGGGCCTAGTGGTCCGGGATTGGATTGCGGTAAATCCTGAGAGGCAAGGAGATAGAAAATTTGTCAAGGATAGTGATGGATTCCGGATGGCATTCCAAGTTCAGTTCAGTTGTGATTGTTGAGATTGCAACAAGATGATGGAGCTTAGTGAAAAGAGTCGCCTTCACTAAGTGGGCCCGCAGGCTATTTTTGGCGCAAGTCTATTTTTAGACATATGGATCATGTCTATGGATTGCAGGTTGCTATTTATGGATAATTGATCAAGTTGGGAAAAATAGATAGACTTCTATATTTAGATCACAGCGGAGTGACTGCTCAGTCTAAATATAGAACAGTCAAATATTATTAGCCCATAATAATATTTAGACTATAAACTTTTTCTTATTCTCTTGGAGCACTTCAGGATGAGCTACGGATGTGGTACATGCAGATCCCAGAAGGAAATACACGGTTACTTATGGGATGACTAATATTTGCATGCAGGACTTCAGTTAGAACTCAAGTGAGTTGAGTTTAGTGGACTGGAGGTGCAGTTGATGGAGTTGTGTTCAGTTTAGCTTTTTTAAACTGGTTGTATTTAGTCAAACTGGCAAATAGACTAGAGATGAGTTGGGTGAATTAGTTATTAATTAATTCACAAGTTATTAACTCATAATACAACTAATGAATACATCAGTTAACTCAGTTGCATGTCAGTGCATGTTCAGTTCAACAGGGACAGGTGGTAGAGAATCAGATTGCTATCAGTTGTGACTATAGTTGTGCACCAGATCTTGCACAATCAATGGATTGAGTATCACCAATGAGGATTGCGTGGTTCAGCCAAGGAAATACGAGTTTGCTTCATTCATTCATCAGTATTCTCTTGCAGGATTGCGCAGTAGAGGCAGACAAGCAGTGCAAGAGATTTGGAGATCAGATCTTAGCTGTATTGTGTGTAATAGAGGTGGAGATACTTGTGAGAAGTATTATGCTGTGTAATGTTACATGACTCAATCATTAATATACAGATAGTTGGGGTTTTTAGTGAGATGCTTTCCCCGAGATACATACTGTGTTAATGTGTGAATGCTCTTGATGTTTTATTGTTATTGATGCTGCTATATTGATGATCAACGTAGAGGAGCTTATGTATTGTGTATGTTTTCCGCAATAGTACATGATCAGGATAATCTCCATTGAATATGTGTTTAATTATTCAAAATTTCTACATGGTATCAGAGCTGTTGATCATCAGATCTACTATTCAGGAAGTGTTTACATTCTATTTCTCTAGGTAGAGCCTGTAATCGGGCC
>APFE030544538.1:6267-26255 GCA_000404065.3 Pinus taeda | reverse complement strand
GCCTCAAGGGATTCCACCCTAGCGAGGGGAACATGATCATAGCATCACCTTGCTTCCAGGGGCCCAACCCCCAAATGTGCGCCCATATAGATATCCGTTCACCCAAAAGAACGAAATAGAAAAAATCATCAAGGAACTTTTGGAAGCAGGGGTCATTCGTCCCAGCATCAGTCCTTATTCATCCCCATTGGTCATGGTGCTCAAAAAAGATGGGGAGTGGCGGATGTGTCCTGACTTCAGGGCCCTCAATAAGCTGATAGTCAAAGATAAATTTCCCATCCCGGTGGTTGATGATTTGTTGGATGAACTATATGGGGCTCAATTTTTCACGAAGCTGGATCTTCGCTCAGGCTACCACCAGATTCGCATGAAGGAAGGCGACATCCCCAAGACTGCTTTCAGAACTCATGAAGGCCACTATGAATTCCTGGTCATGCCATTTGGTCTTTGTAATGCCCCCTCTACTTTTCAGAGCCTTATGAACCACGTTCTCAAACCATATCTCAGGAAATTTGTCCTTGTCTTCTTCGATGACATCCTCATCTATAGTTGCACTTGGGCCGCACATCTTCAGCATGTAGATCTACTCTTGCAACTGCTCCGCAAGCATAAATTATTTGTCAAGATATCCAAGTGTTCATTTGGCATGGCAGAGGTAGAGTATTTGGGCCACACTGTGGGGCGTGAGGGTGTCAAGGTGGACCCCAAAAAGATCCAAGAAATGCAGGAATGGCCTCAACCTAAGACCTTAAAGAGCTTGCGAGGATTTTTGGATCTCACAGGCTATTATCATAAATTTGTCCGCAACTATGGTCGCATAGTGAAGCCCCTCACCCAACTCCTAAAGAAAAATTCATTCTTCTAGAATGAGGAAGCACAACAGGCCTTTACAAGCTCTAAAAAATGCCATTGTGTTCCACTCCAGTTTTGCACTACCTGACTTCACCAAATCTTTTGTCATTTGAATGTGATGTTCTGAGGACACGGTATTGGGGCGGTTTTAATGCAGAAGGGCGACCGTTGGCCTTTCCACAAGCAGCAACTCAGTGGGAAGAATCAGGGGCCAATCTACATACGAGATAGTGAAATGATGCCATCTTACATGCCAGTCGACACCCTGGCGGACCTTATGTTATTGGGGCGACATTCCCAAATTCCGCCACAGGTATCATCACAGTTCTTAAATATTTTTTGGGAGCAATGGCCTATCTCCCCACAACAAATTAAATGGCTAGCCAAAATGCTAGGATATGATTATGAGATCATTTACAAGAAAGGGAAAGACAATAGTGTAGCAGATGCATTATCTCGCCAATTTGAGGAGTAAAGTACCCTGCTAGCTATTTCCCTCCCCATTCCAGAATGGATTGAAGAAGCTCGCAGAGAATGGTTTTCACACCCCAGGCTCTCCCAACTCATTTCTCAATTGCAGGCAGATCCAAAGTCCACCAAGAGCTACTCGTGGCAGGATGATATTCTTCGCTACAAGGACAGAGTCGTAATATCACCAACATCCACCTTCAAAGGTCGCATTTTGGTAGAGATGCACTCATCTCCCATTGCAGGTCATTTGGGCTTTCAAAAGATGTATGCTCGCACCAGAAGATCATTTTTCTGGACAGGAATGAAAAAGGACATCCTTACCTTCGTAACCGAATGCGATGTCTGTCAACGCCACAAAGGGGAAACCGTCAACACACCAGGCACATTACAACCATTGCCCATTCTGGCATCAATTTGGACGAAATTTTCTATGGATTTCATTACAGGTCTTCCAAAATCAGGGAACAAGTCAGTCATCATGGTGATTGTGGACCGATTTTCAAAGTATGCTCATTTCTGCGCTCTTCCCCACACGTTTACACCAACCTTGGTTGCTCAAACTTTCATGGATCAGATCTTCAAATTGCATGGCATGCCCATTTCTATTGTGTCCGACCGCGACCCGATCTTCACCAGCAATATTTGGCAGGAACTCTTCAGAATCCAAGGCACTCAACTAAAACTCAGTACTTCCTACCATCCGCAAACAGATGGTCAGACTGAAGCCATCAACAAATGTCTAGAAACCTATGTTAGGTGTTTTACTTCAGAAAAACAACACCTTTGGGTATAATGGCTACCTTTGGCCGAATGGTGGTATAACACCAACTATCATGCCACCACCAAAATGACTCCCTATGAAGCAATATATGGTCAACTCCCGCCTTCCCCTACTTCATATCTCAAGGGATGCTCAAAAGTCCAAGCAGTGGATCAACTCCTACAACACCGCACAACTATGCTTGCCCATCTTCGAGAGAATCTTCATCGAGCTCAGAACCGCATGAAGCAACAGGTAGACCAGCATCGCTCAGAGCGCCACTTTCAAGAAGGGGATCAGGTCTTTTTACGGCTCCAACCATATAAGAAAACATCACTCAAAGACAAGGGATGTCAAAAACTCTCTCCCAAATTCTACAGACCATATCAAGTACTTCAACGCATTGGAGAAGTTGCCTACAAGTTGGCTTTGCCACCTACTGCAAAAATCCATCCAGTTTTTCATGTCTCATGCCTCAAGAAAGTGATTGGGAACAATTGTAGAATTTAGACTAGTCTCCCGGAATTGGACGAAGAAGGATCCATCTGGCTTCAACCGAAATAGGTCCTTGACACACGAGTCAAGCAACTACGCGGCCGCATATTTAAGGAAGTCCTCGTCAAATGGAAAGACACCTCTCCAGAAGATGCAACTTGGGAGCCAGCCACTATTCTGCAGCAGTTTCCACAACTTCAGCCTTGAGGACAAGGCTAGTCTTAAGGGGGTGGGCATGTTAAGGTCCCACCCTAACCCCCTTATCTATGTAATGGGACCACGTCATAGTCAAGAGTCAATAAAGCCCATATTAATAATTGTAAGTGGTTAATCCGCAATTAATAACGGAACCACAGTTAGTTGCAAATGGGCCGTAGTATTAGATAGATGGTATTAGTAATACGTGGTATTGGCCCGTGGTATTGCACGTAGGAGTCATATATAAAGGATAGAAACTCCCTGCGAGGAGCATCGTGTCTTATTTTGTAATCGAGCTCTGCTCTAGTGGAGGTTGCCCCCCTAGAAGAGGCAAGTGAACATTACTCTCTGAATAATAAAATCATTGCTATTCTGTGTTCTGGGTATCTTCTCTTCGCATATTTTGTGTTTTGGGTCTCTTTTCTTTGCATATTCTATATTTGGGTATCATTTGTAGGTTAAGAGCATAACACTGGTCAATTGAAAAGACACTAGTTTTCCAAGAAACACCATGCAAGGAGGCAGATTTAACATCCATCTGATGGACTTTACATTTGAAAGACGCAGAAAGGGAAAGAACAAGGTGATAGAGTTCATTTTGACAACAAGGGATAAGGTTTCAATATAGTCAATGCCTTCAACTTGTGAAAAACCCTTAGCAACGAGATGAGATTTATGTTTATCAACTTTTCCATTTGGTCCAAACTTGGTTTTGTAAACCCATTTACATATAACAAGTTTTCGTCGCTTTGGAAGGAGAACAAGGTTCTATGTGCCATTTTCCAATAATGAATGATATTATTCATTCATATTTGTGTCCCAATCTGGATGGCTTGAAGCTTCTGCAAAGGTGTCAATATCATAATTTGATGACACTTGAGCCATTAATGAAGAGGCTCCATCGAACTGAGAATGTGTATGACACAAATTTGTAGGATCACCTGCAAGAGCACCTGCTGCATCCCGAGTAGCACAGATCCAATTTTGAAGTTAAGGAGCGGAAGGAGGATCCTGAGAAGGTGGGGGAGGATTGTCATCCTCATTGTCATCATTTGAAGAAGGAATGTTTTCAGAAGTAGAAGGGATAGAGAGAGGTGGCACATCCACCGAACTAGGCTCGTAGGCCGATATATTTTCAGCAAAATTTACATCTCTTCTTACGATGACATTTTTTGATTTAGGTTGAAGAAGTATATATCCTTTTACATCTTCATAATATCCAACCAAAATACATTTTTCACTCTGAGTTTCTAAGGCTTTATGTTCTCATCTAGAATATGGGCCCATGCTTCACTTCCAAAAGCACAAAAGTGACTTACATCTAGTTTAATTGAGCTCCATGCTTCTTCTAGAGTGATACTCTTTAAAAACTTAGTAGGAGTGTGATTTACTATGTAATTTTCACAGTAATTGCTTTTACCCAAAAATTAAGACTAAGTCCTTTATATTGAAGCATACAATTAGCCATTTCCTTTAAGGTGTGATTCTTCCTTTCAACTACAACATTTTGCTATGGAGTATATGGAATAGTATGTTGTAAATGAATTCCACGCTTAATGCAGAAGTTGATGAATTTGTTGTTAACATATTCTCTGCCATTATCAGATCTTAGCTTAAGAATTTGATGTCCATATTGTTTCTCAACAAAGGCCTTAAAGGCCAAGAACATGTTAAAGACTTCACTCTTCAGTGTTAATAAGTATACCCAAGTGCGCATGGAGAAATCATCAATGAAAGTTAAGAAGTACTTGTAGCCAGAGAATGAAACAATTGGAATTGGACCACATAAATCACTATGCACAAGCTATAAAGGGGTTGAGGCATGCCAAGAGGCACCTTTTTCAAAACTATCCCGATGATGTTTTATGAGTACACATCTAGAATAAACGCCATCTCTGCAAGATACCATAGGAAGACTTGTTAGCATATTTTCCTTACATAGATTTTGAAGGGAGCGATAGTTCAAGTGACCAAATTTCTCATGCCAAAGTTTGCTCACTTCATCATTATGAGCAAAAAACACCGAGGAAAGAGTTGATGACGCAAAGTTGTTAAACTTATACATCCTTGCAGAATCATCAACAATTCCAGTAGCTAAAATATGTCTACAATCTCTTAGGTCCTTAATTACAACATCATGAGGTGAAAATTCAACGGTTTTACCATCACCTGAATGAGTTTTTTGATATACAAATTGAAGGTTACAGGATAAGGTAGGAACACATAATACATCATTAAATTGACCATTTTCTAGATGAATAGTTCCACACCCTACAACACTAAGTGATCTATCATCACCAACATATATATTTTTGGTGTTACAATCATTTAAATAAGAAAACATGGCTTTGGTTTTGGCCATGTGATAAGAAGCTCTAGAATCAATGAGCCACTCATGAGAACGAGAAGAAGAATATACATTTACTGCATAACTAGGCTGAGATGCTTGAAAACCACATGCAGAAAGTGTTATTCCTAAAGATGAAGTTGAAGTTGAAGAGTGCTCCAAATGGATGTTATGCTTCTTCATTGTTGCTTCAAATGCTTCCATCTTCTTAAAGCATTTGGATTTTAAGTGGCCATCATGATTACAAATTTTGAAATTTCTATCAGTCTTCTTCCTTTTTTTTAGTTGTCTTATCATTTTGTTAAGTTGATTTTTCATTTTGAGACTGAAATGGCTTAGGACCCTTGTTTGGTCTAGGACCATTCTTTTTAGGATGCTGCTTCTTAGGATTCTTTGAAATTGGTTGTTGTTGGGCTAGTAAGGCATTCTTAAAAGAGTTTCTAGTATTAAGAAGACCAAGATGTAAGAGTTTTTCTTGTTCTCTTATTAAAGAATCACAAAAAAAATCAAAAATAAAGGGACTTGTAGTCTTGTCCTTATAGGTTTTAACCCCGTATAGAAATTACCTACATACAAATTCTAAAAACACAGAAAACAAACAATGCGAGAGCATAACACATAAAACACATATACACAAAGAGTTTTCCCCTGGATCCCGAAACCGGGACTACCAACTTGATTTTTCATTATTTTCCTTTCAATGTTACAATACATATCTATACATGCTGAAGCATCTAATACCATGTACCAAAAACCATCATGTCTAAAACCATGGAGTGAAAACCATCGCTTCCAAAACCATGTGCGAAAATCGTACACAAAAACAAAGGTAGGTCTACCCAACCTAACATAGGGTCCAAAACCAAAATTTTCTGGGGCACTTCCCTGGACCCCATAGAGTGGGGTTACCTGCACCCCTCAAACCCCCTTGTGACTCTTGCTGCTACGCAATCAGCGAACGAAGGGGGGCTCCCCCCCCCCCCTTCTAACCCCCCGGTTAACTACGTGGGCTAGTCATGGAAAGAATATAACACAACCCAACATTCTCCCACTTGTTGTTTTCTTTCCACAAGGGGCCACAAGAGAGCTTAGTCATTTATCCAACGCTGCAATGCCCATTGTTTCTCTATACCGAGAGAACTTCTCAAAGCTCACAAATTTTTTCAATGCATCTACAATATTCTTCAAGGTGTTTACCTTTACCAACAACATCTTTTTGTCTTCTATCATATCCCTCACAAAGTGATACTGAACATCAATGTGCTTTGTCTTCGAATGATATGCAGGTTTCTTTGCCAAGAAAATTGCACTTTGGCTGTCACAGTCTATCCTTATAGCTTTCCGTACTAATGCCATATTTGAACACAATCTCTACAACCAAAATGCTTCCTTGCTTGCATGAGTGGCTGCCATGTATTTTGCCTCTGTAGTTGATAGTGCCACTACAGATTGTTTCTTACTCATCCAACTCACTGCACCTCCAAATAGTTTAAACACATACCCACTTGTAGATCTTCTTTGATCCAAATCTCCAGCCTAGTTTGCATCAACAAAGTCATGAATATCCAACACTTTGTCTAATCCTGGTCTTCCTTGGTAGCACAAACCATAATCACTAGTGCCACGCAAATACCTGAAAACTTGCTTCACTGTTGTTCAGTGCTCCTTCCCTAGTTTTGACATAAACGTGCTCAATACTCCCACTGCATGTGCAATGTCTAGTCTAGTACATACCATCGCATACATCAGGCTACCGACTACACTTTGATATGGAACATGGGACATGTCCTCTTCTTCTTCTTGTTTCTTGGGACACTGTTCAATAGATAACTTTACATCTACAAGAATAGGAACCTTCACTGGTTTATTATCCTTCATATTAAACCTCTGCAATATTGTCTCGACATACTTCCTCTGGTTTAACCGGAGCTTCCTCTTTGTCTGATCTATTTTACTTTCCATGCCCAAAATATAGTTTGCAGCACCAAGATCTTTCATGTCGAATTTAGACGAAAAATGGGTATTCAAACCCTGGATAATTTCTTTGTCATTTCCAACTAGCAACATATCATCCACATATAAGACCATATAAATAACACAGTCACCAATTAATTTAAAATACACACAATGATCCGCTTTGCTTCTAGTGAAGCCAAGTCCTCATATAAATGTATCAAATTTCTGATACCACATCCTTGGTGACCATTTTAACCCATACAAAGACTTCTTTAACTTGCATACCAGTTCTTTCTTACCCTTCATCGCAAAGCTTTTAGGTTGCTTCATGTAGATCTCCTCTTCTAGATCCCCGTGAAGAAATTTTGTCTTCACATCCATCTATTCTACCTCAAAAACAAAATCAACAACAACAGATAAAACTAATCTAATAGAAGTTACCTTGGCAACAGGGGAAAAAATATCACCAAAATCAATTCCCGGCACCTAGGAATAACCTTTTGCTACCAACCGAGCTTTGTATTTCTACACCTTTCATTCTGCATTTGTCTTCTTCTTGAACACTCATTTGCTGCCAATGGGTTTCCTTCTAGTCATGATCTCCACCAGATCCCAAGCCTCATTTTTGTGCCAAGATGCCATTTCATCAACCATGGCCTCTTTCCAGAGTTTTCCATCCTCTGGATCTACTGCTTCCTTCACAATTCTGGGATCATCATCAGTAATATATAAAACAAAATTTGAATAGAAAGTAGATGAACTATACCTTTCTGGTTGCCTTCTTTCTCGAACTGATCTTCTCACACCCAAATTTTGTGGCTCTTCATCCTCTGATTCCTCCTCTATTGTAGATTATGATTCTTCCTCATTAAGCTCAAACTCTA
Source organism: Pinus taeda (assembly GCA_000404065.3). Classification (NCBI taxonomy): domain Eukaryota; kingdom Viridiplantae; phylum Streptophyta; class Pinopsida; order Pinales; family Pinaceae; genus Pinus; species Pinus taeda. Next base: position 18,292 of record APFE030544538.1, on the reverse strand, counting down.
TCTTCTCAGGTTCCTTTGGTTGGACTTCATGTTTAATAACATCTTTTACCTCTCTGAACACCACATCTCAGCTATACACAACCTTCCTTGTTACTGGGTTCCAAAGATTATAACCCTTTAAACCATCCTTATACCCAATAAAGATGCACTTTTCAAATTTATTATCCAACTTGGTTTGTTTCTCCTTTGGAACATGTACATATGCATCACATCCAAATAACCTCAGATGTGAAAAAGAGGGTTTCTTACCAATCCATACCTCTTGTGGAGTCTTATCCTCCAACGCTGATGAAGGTGATCTATTGACTAGGTAACATGTTGTCTCCACCGCTTCTGCCCCAAATTCTTGTCCCAACCCAGCACCACTGAGCATGCTTCTTGACCTTTCCATCAATGCCTTGTTCAGTCTTTCTGCAACTCCATTTTGCTCAAGTGTGTGTGGAGTAATCTTCTGTCATGCTATACCACACTTCTTACAGAATTCTTCAAATTCCTTACTACAAAACTCTCCACCATTATCTATCCTCAACACCTTTATCTTCTTCTCTGTCTGGTTTTCCACCATAGCCTTAAAAAAATCTTTAAACCTGTCAAAGACTTCAGATTTCTTCTTAAGGAAATATATCCATGTATTCCTTGCGAATTCATCTATAAATTATACATAGTACATAGACGTACCTAGTGATGGAACCTTCACAGGTCCAAACACATCACTGTGCACAAGCTCTAATATCTATTTTGCCCTCTTACCACCAGAGGGGAAACTCACCCGATTTTGCTTCCCATATACAAAATTTTCATAGAAATCAAAATCCAAAGAGCTATTACTCATACCTTCTACCATACCTTTACCATGAAGTATTCGAAGGCCCTTCTCTCCAATATGTACAAGCCTTTGATGCCATAACATGGTCTTCACTGCAGGGACCACTAGATTTTCTACTCCACTTTTAGGAACCAAAGAACTGTTGCACCCATCAACATCAGTGCTACCTTGCAGCTTGTACAGAGTTTCGCTCTGAACTCCCCGCATCAATACTAGTGCTCCCCTAACCATCTTGCAGGTATTCTTCTCGAACACGGTTTTTACACCTACATCATCCAACTTGCTTACAGAAATCAAATTTCTGGCCAATGTAGGAATATGCAAAACACCTGGAAATGTTCTAACCCTTCCACCTTGCAACTTCAACTATACTTTTCTGTGACCAACAATTCTAGCCTTCTTATCATCCCCTAAGAAGACATCACCACCATCGTGTTTCTCATACTTGTAGAACTACTCTCTATGGGGAGTGAAGTGAAAGGATGCACCTGAGTCAATCAACCATGCCTCATGATCGACATGTGTACTTGAAGAAGCCAAGTACACATCCCCACATTCATCTGAGGTGGTTTTCGCCTTTGCAGAAGGAGAATCATCAGATCCCTTTCCTTTGTCAAGAGCTTTAGATTTACAGTCCCTTTTGTAGTGCCCTACCTTTCCGCGTTTTCAGCACACCACCTTTATAGGTTTTCTTGGAGATTTAGATCTCCCTCTATATTTAGATTTCTCACTTGAGGACTTATTTTTGTTTATGTTATAGGACCTTCCTTGTACAGACAAGGTATCACCATTCTGGCCCTCCATATTTTTCCAACTCATCTCCTCCATCAACAAGGATGAGACTATTTCATTAAACAGCACGGTAGCTACATTGCTACCTATTGCAATAGCCAGACTATCCCATGAATCTAGTAGAGAACACAACAAGCTAATGCACTTACCTTCATCTAAAATTTTGATATCAACAGATGATAACTGACTTACCACAGTATTAAACGCATTGAGATGCTCCATTATCGAATATTTCATCCTCAGGTTATACAAATTTTTCCGTAGGAACATTTTATTCACCAGAGACTTAGATTGGTATAAAGTCCTTAAGTTGTCCCACAAAGACTTCACCGTAGCTTCCCTTGATACATTCACCAATACTTTATCTGAGACACAAAATTGTATTGTGCTCTTTCCCTCCTAATCCAACTTCTTCCATTCTCCATCAGACACTCCCATTGGTTTAGTACCTGGATTTACCATGATCCACTTATCTTTATCCACCAAAAAATACTCCATCTTGAGTTTCCACAACTCAAAACTCTGACCATTAAATTTCTTGATCTCTATCTTTCCACTACTTGCCATCTTCTTTCACCACCATAATCGATCCTGCAGATCTTCCACTAAACTTGGTCTACCACATGCCCGAGCAAAACCCCTCAACAGTAAAGATGTCCCCTTGAAGCCAAAATAACTCTGATACCCAATGTAGGTTTTAACCTCATACATAAATTACTTGCATAAGAATTCTAAAAACATAGAAAATAAACAATGCAAGAGCATAACACATAAAACACATATACACAGATATTTTTCCACTGGATCCCAAAATCTAGACTACCAGCTTGATTTTTCATTATTTTCCTTTTAATGTTACAATACATATTTATACATGCTGAAGCATCCAATACCATGGACCGAAAACCATCATGTCCAAAACCATGGACCAAAAACCATTGCGTCCAAAACCATGTGTGAAAATCATGCACAAAACCATAGGTAGGTCTGCCCAACCTAACATACGTTCCAAAACCAAAATTTTTCAGGGCATTTCCTTGAACCCCATAGAGTGGGGTTACCTGCACCCCTAAAACCCCCTATGACTCCCCCCGCTACACAATCGGCGCAATGAAGGGGGGGCTCCGCAACCCAACAGTCCTTGAGAAATAAAGCTTTCTCTAGTAGAATGGAAGGTGGAAACAAACAAAGAGTAGGCTGGTCCTAAATTAGTAAGAATGGAATAGATAAGGCTACCATCTTCTTTCTTAACCTTAACATGTTCCAGGAGAAGTCTAAGGGTCTTGAACTTGGACAAAAAAATTTCAATGGAAAAAAAATTATTGGGGTCTAACGTAAGCAACTAATTTTCGAGTTGATGGACTCTAATTTCATTTTTAATTCCAAAAACTTTATTGAGCTTTTTCATTTCTTCGTCAAGGGTGTCAATTTCTGCGATATGGAATCTAAGGTATAGAGAAATAGACATCCCTATCAACCCACGTGTTTGATCTTTCTTACTTTCCCATTTGGATTTCTTATCTTCATCTTGAGGTTTAAACTCTTGGCCTGAGGCTATTCTATAAAGACCTTTACTTCTAAGTAAATCCACTGTAGGATAATCATTGGAAGTAGTTGGTGCTGTCAAGAATAACTAGGCATGGAATTTGAATTTTAAAAGAAACTGAAGTTGTAGATGTTGAAACTAAGTGTTCCAATGGAAAAATCTCGAAAAATTAGGTTGATTAAAAACTAACGGCTCTGAAAACAGCTTCTAGATGAAGAAGTTATGGCTTTTTGAAGAAAAATTGTTGAAGATGCAGACAAACCACGTGATTGGGAACTGAATGATAATGCTATATTTAAACCCCGCCCACCCCCTTTCCAAACTTAATCTAATTAGCTCACTTTTAAAAAAAAACTTACTTTATTTGACCCACTTTTATAAATAAGTGAAAGTCACTTTTACAATGGTACTTTATGAACTACCCACTAAATTGTAATTTAAATAAAAGATAAAGTGACTTTAGAATTATAAGTGACTTACTTTTTATAATGGGTGAGAACAATTTTACAGAAAGTAACTTTAAAACATAAGTTACATGTGTTTTTTGAAAAAATAACTCAACAAGAAAAAAGACCTGAACCCAAGACCTCTATTCTCATAAAGTAACTTTGGAACAAATGAGCTAACTTAAAAGGTTAGTAATTTTTGGAAAATAGGAAAGAGTTTTTTTTTTTTTTTTTCTCATTGAGGCTTCGCAGTGCATGCTTACTTGAAAAACCCTTTTTTTCCTACAAAACAAAAAAAAAAAAACAACTAGACAAACCAAACAAACAAGCAAAAGTAATCTAAGCCTTACAACTTAAAGTTAGATTTCTTCATAAACTAAATATTTTCCTCAATGTTTCTGATTTTCTGAGATCACAGTAAGGTGCAGCAGAAAAAGGAATATTCTCGAGAAAAATTATATCTTTTTGTTTCTAATTTGCCTAGATTGCACAGAGTCGCAAGGCAAAGAGCATATGTAGAAATGAAAGGTATAGATCCAATAATAATTTTTTTTATAGAGAACTATAAACTGAAATAAACAGAGAGATAAATAACTATAAATGCAAATAAAGTTTGTATACCTCCAAATCTTCCCTCTCAAGCATAGAAGTATTAACTACATGGGAAAACTACATCCCAGATACGGGTCATACAAAAGGAATGTATAACTAGTATATGCAAACAATAGATCTTTATGGTAGATGAAATTTATAATGGGGTGGACTATTCTGGATTGTTATGAATCTCATTTGGCATCCTCTAATCCATTCAACACCCACACAAGCACAAAAGGGAATCTTTACATGAGGATGGAGAGGATTAAGCACCATCTTAGCATCCCCTAAACAGAAGGACAAACTTTGATAGACCCGACAACACCCATCAAAGTTATAGGATCAAAACCAAGTCCCTTAGCCTAATTACAATATGTTTCTAGTGTGTAATTGCATAGTTGTAGCTTATTTTGTACAAGGCCAGTCAAGACCATGTATTAGATATAGCTTGCTCATTTTTGTGTCTTTCAATTTTTAGTTGCCTCTCTCTCTTAAGGAGAATATACTTTTGGATATAGTCCAAGATCCCCTATGAGAGACTACTGGGTCCTTCGTTTTGGGGAACAAAATTTTGGCAATTTTAATTGGGTATGATCGCGAAGCAGTTGCACAGAAGAACATCGAAGAAAAATAAAGGAATAATCCAAGGATAGTAAAATGTCAAAGATGATGAGAGAAAGGTGTGAAAAAAGAAGAAGGAAATAACAGTTAAGGTAGAGTTCACAAAGATTACTAAAGAACGATAAGTCCATGAAACGAGAAGTTGAGGTCAAGTTTATAGAAATCGCTGAAGAAGAATGGGTGTGATATCCTAGGTGACAACGGGAAAATCAAGTGAGCAGGATTGTGGGGAAAATATATAAAGGTAAAGGAAAGATATAAAAAGGGGATATATAAAACCTATGCCAAGATGTTGTCATTGTGTTAATTGAAACCTTTCCTTTTTATTTGTCTCTCTCTAGGCTTTGTTATGTAATGTGACTCATAGTGATTGATGTCCTAGCTATAATGGCCATGCAATTGTGATGTACTGATGAAATTATTTGATGAATAACAGGGGACTTGCGGTAATGTTTAGTGTCCATGAAATGTGATGAAATGACTGGGTGCTTTTAAAATTTTGTTTTAGTATACGCCTGAATGCTCTCAGTTCTTTATATTTATGTTGTGAATTTATACTTTACGCATGAAACATGTCTATTAATGGGGAATTCTATTATGTTTGCATAATTTTGTGTTGTTCCTCGATGCCTCTCCATGGTCCTTTATCTTTCTAATTCTCGGCATGCCTCAGGTGAGTTGTCTTACATTCTTATTAATTAAGGTGAAAATGTTGACATAGTGCTAGACTACATCAAGCCCCTTTGTTGATGCCCTATGTCTGAACCCAAGGTCTTCCTATGTTACAATTTTGAGCCAACAAATGGTTCCATTGTCATGACCCAAAGTTTATTAAAGGGATCTGGACCATGGTATCGAGGATCCTTAAAGGAGATATTTAGGATTTGTGGCATGAGCCTATGGATCAATTTGTTGTCGAGTAAGCGTAGTTACCTGGATGAGTGTGAAGTAGGTGAAGCAAGAAGTTTTGTATGTTGAACCTACCAGTGACAACTACAAAATATTCTGGTGCAAGTTTCTTGAAGAACATTACAATTGGTTGTGGAGGCTAGAGATAAAAGGAGGAGCTAGAAATTGGGGTAGATCTCCTTGTACCTGAACCACTACTGATTTAGTTGAGTTGCATTGGCTAGATAAGGAACTAATAAGAGCCTTTAATTTATAGGTACAAGAAATTCTAGACAACTATATTATTGAGTTTTCCACAGGGGACCATCTATATTTCTCCAAACATGAAGCTGTCTTCAGATCTGCATTGCGAGGAAGCTTGTTGAAGGAGATCCCCCTTTAGGTTAAAGTTTTTATGGTAGAAGAGAACTGCTAGATTTTCCTTTTCATCCCTTTTCAAACTCTCTAACATGAAAAGGACCAAGTTATCTTTGTCATTAAACTCGTTAAAACAATAGCGACAAACTTCTCCACCTAGACAAGAACGAGTTTCACTATCGCTAGACTCATTAAAACATAGTGACAAGTTTTCCCAAAGGGAAAATTATAGAACAAGCATATGTTATCCTCCTCGAGCTTGCCAAAAATAAAGAGGTACTGGTCAGCAATGACTGGGGGAAAAGGGAAGAAAACTTGAAGAAAATTTATGGTAGCATGTCGCTCTTGAACATGACACTTTCACTCCATCACCATTACTGAGTCGAGTTGGGTTATTTCATTCACTAGTCATCTAGCCATTGGTCTTCCACACCATCCATCTTTTGGGATTAATGCTACCGATCCATCTGAGTGTCACTGACATGTTCAAGAGAAGTCATTCAGCTGAGAAACCACAAACCTAGTTAATGACTCATCCACTGCAATACCTTCAACCTTCATTTTTCATGACCACCATTCCTGAACCTTCTGTCATCAAATCGTTTTCACCTCCGGAAATCATTTTCTTTATTTCATGTCATAGATGTGGGATACATTAAGGTCCTCCTACGATGGGTCACTTCTTGTCGACATCAACACATTATCCAAGAAGTTGACTTAGAAACAACCCTTTTAGTACTTTGAAGCTTGCATGCCTCAATGGCAAGTTTCTCACTTCCGGCGACAAGTTGACATTAATGGCCTTCGACCGAAAGATTTTTCGTGGTGTTCAACATCGGATCATATATTCACACCACGTGAACTATACTGTAGTACCTTGAGGGTCATCATCATTATCGGTGATTCCTCTCGTGTCTGTTGACAACTTACATTATTGGCTGGTAATCAGGTGATGCCGTTCTATGTTCGACTTCATAACATCTTTTCACATGGATCGACTTGTACATCAAGCGAAGATTGAACGAGTTTTTGAAGACCCCGGATCTAGCTTCATCCATCCAAGCTACGATATATTCAGGGATATAAAGACATCAAATTTACACAGAATTTGCACAGATGGTCATCCAGACCAAGAATGATGACTCTACAACTGAAGAATCATCAGTCTACTTATGCAGACGAATATCTGTTCTATGTACATGAAATGAATTTATAAAAGTTGAGCATGGGAATGCCCGCCTCAGCTAGATCATGAAAATTATATTATGATGATTTATTGTATTGTATCTTATACAGGTCACCTTCCATTTTGAAACCTTGGATCCTCATGATAAAGAATTTCACCCGACATCAAGATTTACAACTTCATGCTTTAGGGGGCAGCTATTATAGACATATTTGGGCACTTCAACCCCAATCTTATATTTCGATAAACTAGGGCTCTTCAACCCCTAAAAGTGTTGTTTCATATCCTAAAAGATCATGGTCATCTGATTACATCATTCCCTAGAAGTTCCACCTAAAAAACCATCCAAAATTGGCCTAAACTAGACCATACTAACAGCTCCACGGTTAAGGTGCAATGCATATTGACTTCTACACTAGCCAGGTGCGGTGCATACTAATAAGGCCTTCTGTAGGGTGTGATGAGCGAGGATGGAAAAATGTCTGAGATAGTTTCCTAAGTGGATGCTCAGGGAATCTTCTAGAAACTTCTCCTATGATACTTGCCTCTCTGAATTTGGCCGGGGATGAGTAAGAGATCCAAGAAATCTCCAAGTGAAATAACACTAATCAAAACCCCAGAGATGACTCACACCCTTGAAAACAACTATAAATGTACCCCTCATCTAAGAGATCCACGGGCTGGAATATTGTGAATTGCAAGGAAGTGCTGATAGTTTGTATTAGAGATAAGAGCATTATATTGTTGGTGTGATTTCCTATTTAATGAGGTGAAGAGGGCTTGATGCTGGGAGGATGCTGCTAGATCAAACAACTGGGTTGTAATTCTCCCTTCTATTTAATAAATTTCTTCAATTTTTCTTCCATAAAATTGTGCACTTGTGAATGTTACTGTGAATGCCAATGTATGTTCATTATATATCTGATTCTCTAGTGTTTATGTTACAATAGATCAATATGCTTTGATGGTTCTTTGCTATTGTGTTTCTATACGTACTCTTCAAGTGGAATAAGTATGAAGAGGAGTTGCGAGCTCTATCAAGGGGGGGAAGATTGAGCAAAGGATTAAGCGAAAGTTCTAGGTTGGTCCTCCCATCCTTATCTTATCTATTGTGCATAGAAGAAATCATTGAATTACTTTGAACTATTGTTTCTAGGGTAGCTACCAAACCTAGAGGGCTAGTCGATCGAAAAGGCACTAGTTTTCCAGGAAAAACCATGCAAGAAGGCAGATTTAACATCCATCTCATGGAATTTCCATTTGAAAGACGTAGAAAGGGAAAGAACAAGGTGATAGAGTTCATTTTGACAAAAGGGGGTAAGGTTTCAGTATAGTCAATGCCTTCAACTTGTGAAAAGCCCTTAGCAACGAGATGAGATTTATGTTTATCAACTTTTCCATTTGGTCCAAACTTGGTTTTGTAAACCCATTTACATCTAACAAGTTTTTGTCGCTTTGGAAGGAGAACAAGGTCCTATGTACCATTTGCCAATAATGAACGATATTATTCATTCATAGTTGTGTCCCAATCGGGATGGCCTGAAGCTTCTGCAAAGTTGTCAAGATCATAATTTGATGAAGCTTGAGCGAGTAATGAAGAGGCTCCATCGAACTGAGAATGTGTATGACACTAATCTGTAGGATCTCCTGCAAGAGTACCCGTTGCATCCCGAGTAGCACAGACCTAATTTTGAATTTAAGGAGTGGAAGGAGGATCCTGAGAAGGTGGGGGAGGATTTTCATCCTCGTTTTCATCATCTGAAGAAGGAATGTTTTCAGAAGTAGAAGGGATAGAGAAAGGTGGCACATCCACCGAAATAGGCTTGTAGGCCGATATATTTTCAGCAAAATTTACATCTCTTCTAATGATGACATTTTTGGATTTAGGTTGAAGAAGTCTATATCCTTTTACATCTTCATAATATCCAAAAAAAATACATTTTCCACTCTGAGGTTCTAAGGCTTTATGTTTCTCATCTAGAATATGGTTCCATTCTTCCCTTCCAAAAACACGAAAGTGACTTACATCTAGTTTAATTGAGCTCCATGCTTCTTCTGGAGTGATACTCTTTAAAAACTTAGAAGGGGTGGTAATTTGCACAGTTAATTGCTTTTACCCAAAAATGAAGACTAAGTCCTTATATTGAAGCATACAATTAGCCATTTCCTTTAAGGTGTGATTCTTCCTTTCAACTACAACATTTTGCTATGGAGTATATGGAATAGTATGTTGTAAATGAATTCCACGCTTAGTGAAAAAGTTGATGAATTTGTTGTTAACATATTCTCTACCATTATCAGATCTTAGCTTAAGAATTTGATGTCCAGATTGTTTCTCAACAAAGGCCTTAAAGGCCAAGAACATGTTAAAGACTTCACTCTTCAGTTTTCATAAGTATACCCAAGTGTGTCTGGAGAAATCATCAATTAAAGTTAAGAAGTACTTGTAGCCAGAGAATGAAACAATTGGAATTGGACCACATAAATCACTATGCACAAGATGTAAAGGTGTTGAGGCATGCCAAGAGGCACCTTTTTCAAAACTATCCCGATGATGTTTTCTGAGTACACATCCAGAACAAACGCCATCTCTACAAGATACCATAGGAAGACTTGTTAGCATATTTTCCTTACATATATTTTGAAGGGAGCGATAGCTTAAGTGACCAAATCGCTCATGCCAAAGTTTGCTCACTTCATCATTATGAGCAAAAAACACCGAGGAAAGAGTTGATGACCCAAAGTTGTTAAACGTATACAACCTTGTAGAATCATCAACAATGCCAGTAGCTAAAATATGTCTACGATATCTTAGGTCCTTAATTACAACATCATGAGGTGAAAATTCAACGGTTTTACCGTCACCTAAATGAGTTTTTTGATATACAGAATGAAGGTTGAAGGATAAGGTAGGAACACATAATACATCATTAAATTAACCATTTTCTAGATGAATAGTTCCACACCCTACAACACTAAGTGATCTATCATCATCTACCTCAAAATCAAAATCAACAACAAATAAAAGTGATCTAAAATAAGTTAACTTAGCAACAGGGGAAAAAATAACACCAAAATCAATTCCCGGCACCTAGGAATAACCTTTTGCTACCAACCGAGCTTTGTATTTCTCCACCTTTATTTTTGCATTTGTCTTCTTCTTGAACACTCATTTACTGACAATGGGTTTCCTTCCAGTTAGGATCTCCACTAGATCCCAAGCCTCTTTTTTGTGCAAAGATGCCATTTCATCAACCATGGCCTCTTTCCAGAGTTTTCCATCATCTGAATCTACTGCTTCCTTCACAATTCTGGGATCATCATCAGTAATATATAAAGTAAAATTTGAACAGAAAGTAGTTATACCTTTCTAGTTGCCTTCTTTCTCGAACTGATCTTCTCACACCCGGAGTTTGTGGCTCTTCATCTTCTGATTCCTCCTCTATTGTAGATTTTGATTCTTCCTCCTTAAGCTCAAACTCTATCTTCTCAGGTTCCTTTGGTTGGAATTCATGTTTAATAACATCTTTTACCTCTCTGAACACCACATCTCAGCTATACACAACCTTCCTTGTTATTGGGTTCCAAATCTTATAACCCTTTAAACCATCCCTATACCCAATAAAGATGCACTTTTCAGATTTACTATCCAACTTGGTTCGTTTCTCCTTTGGAACATGTACATATGAATCACATCCAAATACCCTCAAATGTGAAAAAGAGGGTTTCTTACCAGTCCATAAGTCTTGTGGAGTCTTATCCTCCAACACTGATGAAGGTGATCTGTTGACCAAGTAACATGTTGTCTCCACCACCTCTGCCCTGAATTCATGTCCTAAAGTCGCACCACTGAGCATGCTTCTTGACCTTTCCATCAACGTCTTGTTAATTCTTTCTGCAACTCCATTTTTCTCAGGTGTGTATGGAGTAGTCTTCTATCATGCTATACCACACTTCTTACAGAATTCTTCAAATTCCTTACTACAAAACTCTCCACCATTATCTTCCCTTAGCACCTTTATCTTCTTCTCTATATGGTTTTCCACCATAGCCTTAAAAAAATCTTTAAACCTGTCAAAGACTTCAGATTTATTCTTAAGGAAATATATCCATGTATTCCTTGAGAAGTCATCTATAAATGATACATAGTACACAGACTTACCTAGTGATGGAACCTTCACGGGTCCAAACACATCACTGTGCACAAGCTCTAATATCTGTTTTGCCCTCTTACCACTAGAGGGGAAACTCACCCAATTTTCCTTCCCATATACACAATTTTCACAGAAACCAAAGTCCAGAGAGCTATTACTCATACTTTCTACCATACCTTTACAATGAAGTATTCAGAGGCCCTTCTCTCCAATATGTACAAGCCTTTCATGCCACAACATGGTCTTCTCTGCAGAGACCACTAGATTTTCTACTACACTTTCAGGAACCTGTTGAAGCCCAGAAAATCGGGTCGACAACAAGGGGGATACCCACCCAGTCCGGACCTTGGTTGGCAGCTCCTTATCCGTTTGGTATAGCAGGTCCGACTGGGGATGACGGGACCAGTTTCCCGACCTTGGGTGTGTGTGTGTGTAGAGTTTGGACTATGCTTATCTAAGGGGAATTTAAAGCAAATCTAATTTAGACTCTTTAAATATTACACTATGCTATTGTAGTCTAATAAGAAACAACACATCTAATCTACACTAACCCGGGGTGTATATCTTCTATTATGCGATCTAAAAAGATTTCGA
>APFE030544536.1:0-12899 GCA_000404065.3 Pinus taeda | reverse complement strand
AAAATTATATTTTCTTTTTATAAAAATGGATGTTAAACATCCATTCATGCTAAATTTGTGATTTTATGATATAAGTTTAAATTATATATAAAAAAGTAAATTAATGCCATGCGTTGTGTCGCTGAGATGGGTATTATACATCTCTTCCTTGCTAAGTTATAGAATGTGCTTGGGTTTTGTTAATGCAATAAAATTAGTTCTTCTCTTCATTATATCTTGAGATGTTCAACTTGCACCTAATAAAATAATAAAGTTAAAATAGGTTTGCCTTTGTCCTTTTTAGATTTCTTTCCCCATTAGTCCTTGTCTTAATAGATTAATTGTCTTATGGTGGCCTTGAGTGGCCACTCCCATTAGTTGCATGATTTTTAATTTTATGTTAGTGACATTTCTTAGGATTGATAACATGTTATTTGATTCATGAAAATGTGTTATTTTCCATATTATTGTTAAATATTAATATTAAATATGTTGGTCTTGAACATGGTTTAGCAAATAGTTCCCAAAAGATTTATAGATTGTAATTTATAATGTAATGCTTCACTGCTTAATGAAATTGTTTTGGATATTTTTTTTAAAGATTCATTGATTGATGAAATTTTTATGGATGTTTTTTTAGTATATTAACTTGTATGTGATAAATTCAAAAGTCATTTCTTTTTGAGATTTTCATTGGTTAATTTCCCTTAAGGCTATCAAGTTCACCATTCAGTCCCAAGATAAGGAAACATACGAGTCATGAAGTGACATTGTCCAGTAACTTAAATCTTGGAACATGTTTTTTTTAGTCACATTATACTTCCTTTCTGTGTAAATTCTCCATGATAGTATCATGGAACATGAGGGACCCCAATAGCAAAGGAAAACAAATACTCCTAAAACAAAAATGGTACGCAAATCACCCATCAATAATGTTGATATAAGAAATAGAAATATTAAGTGAGGTTCTACCTCATATAATTAGAAAATGGGGGAGGAATTTCCAAGTAGTAGCGATTGATGATTAGATATACTTGGGTTACCAATATGTTTACCTCTTTTCGCATTATGACAATATAATTTTAGTTAATTGACATTGAGGACTACTACCATGTATCCAATGTCTATGACTCCAAAATCGCAAATGGAAAATCTACATTTCTCAATTCTATTTCCAGCACAAGTAATTTATACTCCCCATCTCCGTGGATTATTGGAGTGACTTCAATATTATCAAGTGTCTCGAGGAACAGAAAGGATGAATCACAATGTTTAGCAAGAGATTTTGTAAGATATACCATCAAGGCCCTAAAGTAGTATCCATTAAAGTTCTCAAGCAATGAGTCTCCAACCCACACATGTGGATCAATGACATGTAATACATGTGTGTGTGGTGACTAATTTAATACACTGTTCTATTAACTCCACAAACTTAAGTATTTCACTCCATCACATGATTGACTGTAGTGTGACATAAGTAAACCAAGAGTAGACATGAAACCCTTAGGTAAGAAAAATTCCCTAGATCCTCAATTAGGTGCTTAAATGATGAAGTGAAAATGAAAGGGGAAAAGAGGACTTCATGATTTAACCAATCACAAACATGTGATCAAGTGTGACTAGGAGTGTATATATTCATATGTTTTCCAAAGAGGGTGTGAACACATGAGTTACCATTCATTGGGCCTTATTTTTATTTCTTTTGATTTTTCTTATATGTAGGACTTAGGGAATAAGGTTTTCATAAGTTTTGAACAACTCATAGATATAATATTTACATAAATTTTCACTTTAACCTTAGAGTTTAGACTTAGGTAAATCATTATAGTGTATATTTAATGATTTTGGCTTTCACTTTTTGATTTTCTTTCATCACAAATGACAAAAAGGGGAAATATTTTGCCACAAATCTATGAAGTCTTAATCATAAAGGCGTCATGTGATGAAAACAAATTAATGATGTTATTCCTTATGAAAATGATGGGTATTCTTGAGAAACGCTTATGCTTGTGGATGTCTCCTCCCTGGTTGAGAGGGAGTGAGCATTGACACCATATTATCCATTTGTCATTTACTATGGCCGAGACTAATAGTCGTAAGCCTACTAAAGACACCAATAGGGAGGATGATGGATTAGATAAACATATGGGACCAACTTTCTTTGAGAATTTGTGCTTTGACTAGGACTAACCGCCATAAGTCAAGTACATTAATTCAAGATAAGAATAGTCATGAAGATTGACTTTTCCTGGTGTTAAATATTATGACAGTGGATTAGGAAATGATCATGTGAGATGCTTGATGAACATCCTAGTGTGGTAAGTGCCTAAAGAGGCAGTGGTGTCCAAATTTATGCCTCTCAACATTGTGCTATGATCTAATGGAGATATATAACTTGTTAGTCAAGGCCTTTCTATTTTGACAATGTTGGCTATGATGATTTAAATCCAGATCCAGATCCCTTCTTATATGAATATTTCAACTTGATAGTACTTTTTTGTCTCATTATGAGTATCTCCCTAGTTTAGAGGGAGTGTCATCATCTTCATTATCATCATCATCACCACCAGCAATCTCATCATTGCATTATCGTCATAATCACCATTCATGTCGTCGTCGTCATCATCATCATTATGGGCATTATTGTCAATTGTTCATAATTGTAGGTGTCATAAGAAATGTCATCAACCCAAAATATATTACGAGTGCTCAAAAAGGGTTGATAGGACACATGATATATGCAAGAGAAATGACAACTTTATTTTTTAGAGATGATCGATGATCATCATCACCACTACCATTATCATCATCATTATAATTTTCATCATCCCCATCATCATAATTAATGTAATTTCTATCATCAATGTTGCCAACTTCGTCATGAACATCATAATCATCATTCATGCCATTATTGTTGTTGAGGATGACCAAGATGAAAATAATGATAATGATGATCATATGATGATGACTTGGAGGATGACTCTAAAGATAATGATTATGATTATTACCATGACAACATTTAAAAATTGGGAAGATTGTCCAAGGTCATTAGCATCACCATCATCATTGTCATCATCACCATTTTCATTATAATCCCCATCATCTTTATCATCATTTTTATTATCATAATAATCACAATTCATGTTATCATCATCATCTTCATTATCATCATCGTCATAACTATTGACATTGTCATCAGTTGTTCATAATTGTTAATGTCATAAGAAATATCATCAATGCAAAAATTATATGAGTGTTGGAAAATGGATGCAAAAGTCAAAAAAAAAATGGGGGCAACAATAGATGTAAAATTGAATGAAGAGTGGACACAACATAAGTAGATGCAAAACAAGACAGAAAAATTGACACAAAAGTGGATCAAAAAGTAAATGCAATAGTTGATGCAAACTTGGACACAAAATAGGGTGCAAACATGGATGAAAAAGTGGAAGAAAACATGGGTGTAATAGTAGGCATAAAAAATTAGCATGAATTGTTGTGAAATAAATGTGGATACAACAATGAAAAAAAAAAAGACACAAACTTGGATGCAAAAAGGAGGCAAAATTGGATTAAAAAATGGATGTAAACATGGACCAAACATGGGTGCAATAGTGGACACAAAATTAGATTCAAAATTGGACACTTCGGAGGTGGATGTAAAAGTAGATGCAAAATGGGATGCAAAAAACAGAAAAAAAAATTATTTGATGCAAACTTGGACACAAAAGAGGATGCAAATGTGGATGCAAAATTGGAAGAAAATGTGGGTCTCAATGATAGGCACAAGATATGGCACAACCAAAGTGGATGAGAAAGTGGATGTAATAAAAAACACAAAAAAATATGCAAACATGGATGCAAGACAAGATGCAATAAGGGATGAAAAAGTGGATGCAAACATGGGTACAACAATAGAAACAAAGTTGGATGAAAAATATGGATGCAATAGAAGTAGATGCAAAAGATGCTACAAAATAAGATGCAAAACCCAACACAAAAGTGGATGCAAAAATAGATGCAATATTTTGATGCAAAGGTGGATGCGAAGATGGATGCCAAATTGGAAGCAAACGTGGGTACAACAGTAAGTACAAAACATGGTACAAATAGTGTCACAACAAAAGTGGATGTAATGATAGATGCAAAAAAAGAAGCAAATGAAGATGAAAAATAAGATGCAAAAAGGGATGCAAAAGTGGACGTAAACATGGGTGCAACAAGGGATGAAAAATATGATGCAACAAAATTAGATGCAAAAGTAGATGCAATATGAGACACAAAACCTAATGCAAATCTTGATGCAAAGTGGATGCAAAAATGATGTAAAAATGGATGCAAAAAGTAATTTAAAAAATGATGCAAAAGAGGATGCAAGAGATGATGAAAAAGTTGATGCATGTGTAGGCACAAAAAGTGGATGCAATAAATGATACAAAAGTTGGTGAAACAAAATTAGGTGCCAAACTTGATGCAAAACATGGTGCAAAGGATGACATAAAACTTGCCGTAAAACTTGGTGTAAAACCTGATGCAAAACCTATTGCAATACCTAGTGCTAAACTTGGTGTAAGACTTGGTGAAAAACTCGGTGCAAACATTGCATCAATTTGTTGCACCATATTTTATAAATGGACACAAATAGCACCAAAAATGGGCTCTAGATGCAAAAAGGAAGAAAAAAGGGACGCTTATCACATGGTTTTGTTGTAGTGTTTAGGGCATACTTTAGGCCCTAAGCCAAATTTCCTTTATATAAGAATCATTTTATTTATATATTTAATTTCCCCTTTTTGTGGACAACATTTCCTCCTTTTTAGTACTTCTTAGTCAGGAATACAAATGTTAATCATGTTTATTGATATGCATTATTTGGTGATATTAATATTTAATTATTGTGTGTGTGTTTTTATACGAAATTAATAAAATTTAAAGGATAATAAAAATAATACATATGCACTTCTATGTATATGTGACATTCTTTAAATGTTTCCACTTATATCATTAACATCGTTCCTCACACTTTAAATTTCATTGTAATCTATTTTATTGATTCAATTTTTCGTATGAGTAGGGGTAAGCTATAAAGACTCAAACATGATTTGAGGAGGTCAAATAAGGCCAATTTAAACAGGAAAAAAGTTTGTGTGAGAGAGAATCCACAGAGGTGGCCCAATTTTGAAGAGGATCAGATTGGGATACAACATTTGGTTCCTACTAGGGATGGTGCTTCCCTACGAGGCAACAAGAACCATATACCTAATGCCTTCAAATTTTGGCACGGAATCAATTTGCATTAAGAACTAAAACTTCTTTTAGAATGTATTAACAACATATCATCATATAACTATAAACATTGAATGTCAATGTTTTATAAATAAATGCCCTGCCAATGATTTTACTTGTAATTTTTTCACATTATGCGGGGGATATTGCTTTTATTGTTGTTAAAGACTGATATTCAAGTGCAATGATAAGGATGGAGACTTACTGATTACTTCGATCGATTAATTTTTTACACCTATCTTGGAACATGTGATATGCGAGTAGGGATTTCTCTATAATGATTTACTTCATTGTTTGACGTATATTGATGCAGACCATTGGATCATATGCGTAAACACTTCTTCCCTATTTTCCAAACTACATAGAACTTCAAATGATTTAGTTTAGAGTTTGTAAACACTTCATGTATACATAATTGATAAAAAACAAAATATACTGAGAATTAAAAAGGAGAAAATGTTAGTTTCACATGTTTTTGATTTCTACATGGGAATATCTTATTTTCATCGTTATAAGACATTTCAAAACCCTTCATTTTATAACAAGTAAGAGGAAAGAAACTTCTAATGTAGAAAAATAAAAACTCTAATCTATCATAGGAATGAAATAAAGTCCTTCGCATCTTAATGTTTTGCATGACCATCGACAAGAATGACATCATGGTTAATCAAATAAAATCCTAGTATAAAGGTTGATGAGCCAAGTCGTTATTAATATTTAAGACATCTGTTCACATCAATCAGTATATTAGGGTTATTGCAATAATGAATTAGGTTTCAAAAATCATATCTTGATATGTGTATCATCCTTCGCGGGGGCATTTCAAAACCATATATAAATGATTGCATCCTTACAATTACTAATTAAGAGATTGTAGAAGTTATGGTACTATTTTTAAGAGTAAGAGATAACATTCAATTCAAAATAAAGCTCAACTAAGTCTAGTTATTAGGGATTTTTGTTTCCCCATTTGTTTCTACTACATGAGTTTCCATAATCGAACATTACTCTACTACTAGCAAGCATCTATAACCTCGACAGAGTCATCCACTATCTTTACTAAATAAATTTCGTCACTTTTTCATTCACATATGTTGCAGAAGATTCAATTTTATTTGATTAATAATTATGGGATGATCATGCACTCGGATTTGACCCAATATCACTAACCTTGTTTTGTTTCCAGTAAGCGTTCATAGTCATGGAAAAGATATCAACATGCCCATTTTGAGGAAACCTAAATGATAATGGGATGATTATGCAATAGGATAACCCAATGCCACATATATTACTCTGTTGCCAACGAGAATTCATAGCCCCAACATAGTCATGTTCTTCCTCCATTCGAAAAAGGATTAGTTTCCATTCATCGAGCATAATATGGTGATTAAGTAAGGTCACATGCGTGGAGCATATTTATAAATAGATAGTACAACAAACAACCTCAATGTTCATTATATTTTGTGAATGCCAAATCTCGTGTTTATAGATTTGTACTCATAAAGTCAACATAATCTCTCATGATATTCATGTGTAAGAAATAAAAATAAATTAAAGACATGGTCAAAGAAAATGCTCAAGAGGGACCTTCAAACTAATAAAGGGATGTTGTATGAGCATTTTAGCAAAATTAGTTACCCTTCAACCTACTAGTATGAACCAATTTTTTAATGATATTTTCTAAACTAATCAATATAATATATACTTGGGGTTTCATTTTTATTCCTCCTAAGTTTAACAACCATAAAGTATATGTAGTTTATTTATGTAGATAATTTATATACACATGTGGTTTTAATATGAATTTTTTTCAAAGAAATCATAAAGCCAATACAACTAGGTTAAAATCTTACCAACTACATGGGTCCTATTTTTGGGCTTCATATTTTTCAAAAATAGTAATATGTTCAATTGTTGAGAAAAGTAGGGAAAATTTTGTGTCCTAGGCCTTCATGAAATATGCTCGATTGGTAACATGAAGATTTTTTTTCAAAATATCTACTCATCCATTCATCAACAAATTAATGTTGCTTTGTGTGAACTTTTGATAGAAAAAAAACCTTGAGATATACACAATGTGTCCATGAGAAGAACTCTCGTATATCTCTATCCCATGGTTATCCTTTTCGTTTGTTTGGAAAAGATCATCCACAATTGATGGTTGATCTGCATAATCATGAATGTATACTGCTGATGTAGTTTCAAACATAATTTCTACCTCAACATTATTTGCTTCAGAAAATTTATTAGTGCTATAATTAGGAGAACCAAATAAAGAAAAACCAAAGTCAACATTGGTCATTAAATCATTAGATTATTTAGGGTTCTCTTGGCAATCAATACTAGATATAGTGCACTTTCCATTTAAACATTAATTTTTCGAAGAAAGAGAGGGTAAAAATATTTCACAAATAGCATCAGATTCATCCTTCCAACTAACAACTTCATCATTAACATGCGATTGCCTCCTTGAAACCTTAAATCAAAGCCATTGACATGTTTGTTACAATGTTCATTTAAATGAAAAAAATCTTCAAGGAATAATTTAGAGGGATACATAGTTCTATAATGTTCATAAAAAATACATGGAAACCTTTCAAGGATGAAATACTACAAAGAGGAATGTAGATTTTTACTATGTAGATTCAACAACTTATGTGATATGGTAAAACATAAGATAAGAATCTACTATACTCTTTAGTGGAAACGAAAATTAATCAATGAAAACAATAAGAAGAAAAGGAAGAATATCAATTGCACATAACACAATATTTCTCTAGGGAAAGCAACTGCTAAAAACCCCAACTATCTATATTGCATTAACCAGAAGATCTGAGAAGAAAATACAATGCTTGTTCAACCTGAACAATTCCTGCACTAGTACAATCTAACTCTTGACGTCACAAGCCAATTGTTATAGACATATTTGGGCACTTCAACCCCAATCTTATATGTCGAAAAACTAAGGCTCTTCAACCCCTAAAAGTGTTGTTTCATACCCTAAAAGAACATGGTCATCTGAATACATCATTCCCCAAAAGTTCCACTTGAGAAACCATCCAGAATTGACCTAAATTGGACCATATTGACTGCTCCACTGTCAGGGTGTGATGCATACTGACTTCTACACTAGCCAGGTGCAATGCATACTGATTAGGCCTTCTATAGGGTGTGATGGGTGAGGATGGACAAATGTCTGAGACAATTTGCTAAGTGGATGCTCATGGGATCTTCTAGAAACTTCTCCTATGACACTTGCCTCTCTGAATTTGCCCAGGGATGAGTAAGAGATCCAAGAAATCTCCAAGTGGAACCAAATGCAACAAGTGGAATGACACTAATCAAAACCCCAGAGATGACTCACACCCTTACACACATCTATAAACGGATCCCTCATCTAAGAGATCTAGAGGCTGAAATATTGTGAATTGCAAGGAAGTGCTGATAGTTTTTATTTCAGAAAGAGCATTGTATTGTTGGTGTGATCTTGATTTTTCATAAGGTGAAGAGGAATTGATGTTGGGAGGATGATGCTGGATTATAAAACTGGGTTGTAATTATCCCTTCTATTTAATAAAGTTCTTCAAGTTTTCTTCCATATATTTGTGCACTTGTGAATGTTATTATTTATGAATGCCATTGTATGTTCATTATATATCTGATTCTGTAATTCTTATGTTATAATAGATCAACATGCTTTGCCAGTTCTCTGTTACTGTGTTTCTACAGGTACTCTCCAAGTGGGATAAGTATGGAGAGGAGTTACAATCTCTGTCAAGGGGGAGAGAGATCAAGCAAGGAGTTAAGAGGAAGATCCAGGTTGGTTCCTTCGTCTTTCTCATATCTATTGTGCATAAAAGAAATCGTGAATTGCTTTAAACTGTTGTTTCTAGGGTAGTTGCCAAACCTAGAGGGCTAGTCGATCGAAAAGACACTAGTTTTCCCAAAAACAAAATGGCAACTCTACTGGGGATTGAATAGATGTTTGTTTGTTGTTTTTGTTTATTTTATAAACTATAGACAGAGCCTGAATTCAGCCAAGTAGCCTTCGAACTGCTCTTGCTCTGCAATTGTATAGTAGATGAATGCTGCTTCAGTCAATCTTTGGTTTAGTTTATGAATTAAACATTTGACTTACAAGCATTCTTGATGCCCTTTTGGTAGCTCAATAACCTCTCAAGTAATTCCTCTATACTTTTCTCTTTACTATCCATCATAGCTCAGCTTAACTCACTGAAATTAGCTGCAAATTTGAGCCAAAACCCACTTCAGTTGCGCTCCCTGGCCCATCGCACTGTCTGTCACTGTGAACCAGTATGCATCACACTTCCTGAGTGTAGTAGGTGTGATATATCCCTATTTCTGTGAAGCCCAGGTATGATGCATCCCTGTTTCTGTGAAGCCCAGGTGTGATGGCTGATTGAACTTATTTCCATTCTTGAAATTGGGGTTTTTTGTCCTTGTTTTTTAGCTTTGTTTATTTTTTTTTGCTGCTTATGCACAGTGCCTCATTATTGAGTCCTGCTTGCATCACATAGATCAGGCTCCATTGATTAGGATTAGTAAATGTTTTTATGTATTTGTCCATCATTTACAATCCTTTGTCGAAAAGTTGCTTAAATCGAACTGTTGCTTTGACATGAAAAGTGTCGTAACTATCGTTTTGTATCAAAAAAGAGAAATGTCATGGATTCTTCCTTCCCTAGATAGTTGATTGAACTTTTTGTCATGTATTTGGTTTGATTTGTTTTTATTCGAAGTGTTGAAAACGTTTTTTATTCAAAATTGAAAAGTGTCGTTTAGTCTTCCTTTCTATTTTGAAAAAGAAATTGTCGAAATGTCATTTTGAAGGAAATATTTTAGATCTTTGCTACATTTGTTTTTCGTTTTTGGCATTTTTCACATTAAGGGGAACGAAAAAAAATACATGCATTTGCATTTGCATTTAGTTTGTGTGCGAAAAATGATTTAGGAAAGTGCATTAGTGTGTGCTCTTTTCTCTTTGTTTGAAAGAAATTGTAATCTTCTTTCCCTAGTAGCTAGGATTTTCATTGATCAAAATAAACAACGATTTTTTATCACCGCAGATTGCATTTTTAGGAATTTCATATCAACATAACGCGGTGAACCATTGAAAGGAAAACCTTTCAACAAGATCTACTCTAAAATAAATCTCAATGAACCTAACAACGCTTTGGAACCTAACGCAACACATCTAGAAGTCTAGGCTAGAGACGTGTTCTGGCGTCATAAAAACTAGTAACTATCGTTTTCATTGAAGGTTGGGTGATTCCTCCTCCTTGATACGACAAGTGCTAGCACGGACTTGTGCTCCTCGTACCGTCGAGTATATATTGGGAGACCACAATAGGCTTATATCTGTTGGGACTCACAATTGACCAATTTTTGACTTATCTTTTGCCGTATATTTACCCTTTTTACAGTCATAAGCAAAAGCTTTTATTTCATAATGGCATATTAACCCCAAGGTATGAAGTAACCTTCCGCAAGTCTATATTTAATTGTTTATTTCATATTCGTAAATATCTTTTTACTTATCCTTGGAAACGCCGACTAAAATTATCAAATAACTGTCATAAAGCTTGCAGGAGTATAATGAGTAGTTGCTGCAACACGAAGAACAACAA
The DNA here is from genome assembly GCA_000404065.3 of Pinus taeda. Taxonomy (NCBI): domain Eukaryota; kingdom Viridiplantae; phylum Streptophyta; class Pinopsida; order Pinales; family Pinaceae; genus Pinus; species Pinus taeda. Next base: position 1,986 of record APFE030544536.1, on the reverse strand, counting down.
CTACGCAGTTGCTGCAACACCAGCAACAGTAATTACCTAAAGCGAGCTATTTTGTAATAGCCACGGACACAGATGGCAGCTATCTAAAGAATGGTAACGTGGCATAGTCAAGCGGAAGTTTAGAGAAGAAGCATACAGTCAGCATGAACAGCATGGGGAAATGGCGAAGGATATGACAATCCCGAGAAGACAAGCAGTTATCCGCCGTGCAACAGCCAAAGCTCCAGAAAAAGATGCATTATCATGTTGTTGTAACAACATTCTAATTTGCTTATTTTTGACACAAAGGATTAACTGAATAGGTGTAACATTCTATTGTAATAGATGTCTCCTCTATAAAGAGGAGACATCTACATGAAACGGGGTGTCAATAGTCGGTCTGTAACTAAGGTTTTGAAGAACATCAGCAAGTCTGAGTTCCATTGTACTTAATCTTTTTGGCAGATGAATATACAGTTGTTTTGAACACTTAGATCCGTCTTCGTCTTCTCGGGGAATCTTGTGAGAAGGACTGGGCCCACCTTCCTCACAAGATTCACCCATTTATCTTCCTGTTGATTGTGTGAGTGTGCAGTAAGTTCTTTTCGGTACTCTGTGTGAATTTGACAGCATTACCTGTGGTTTTCTTTACTTTACTAGTACTCTGTTTCATTGCTTTTTGAATTGTTTCTCACCGATGAATGAGAGTGCTGTGTGCATCAGTAATTCTGACTACAGGGGCAGGTGCTGAACGTCCCCATCTGGAGGATAGGGTCCTGATCCTCTGTCAACAGAGCATCGTTTATTTTGCTTTTTAGATTTGTAATTTTAATCAATTGTTTTCACTTTAATCAATTCTGTAATGACTGCGTATACTACATCTTTCAATGCTTTTAGGCTTTAAGTACATACAGTACGCAGTGCCTTTGAAATAAAAAGACTTTCCCTGGTCGACAATTAATGTGGTACTTGAATGTTTAATTCATAAACAATTCAACTAGCCAACATTTTGGCGCCGTTGCTGGGGAAGGCAACTAAAGAACTCTAAAAGCATTAATGATTTCTTTGTGGAAATAACAGGTGTATGAGAGGGTGCAAGAAACCTAATTTTACAAGCGGCAAGGGAGGAAGGAAGACTTTCTTCGAAGAAATCATCTCTAAGGCCGAAACGTCACAAAGGACGAGTTCCCGAAGGCCCCAGATCCAACACTCCTCACAGACCGACCAGCAGACGGAGGAAGTGATAGGACCTGAGAGGAAGTTGGAAGCACCAGAATATACCGAAGAACTAGAAGAGGAACCTGAAGAAACAGAAGACACAGAAGACAAGGCGAGCGATTAAGGGAAAATCCCGATGGAGGACAACAGAGCAGAGGGGAGAGGGGAAAACTCGCTCTCTACCCTGGAATTCCCTATCGGGGAACTTCCGAGAGGAACAACCCCCATGAAAAATATTCCACTCTCGGCGCTACCCAATTTCCATGGATTGTCCTCCGAGGATCCAGATGAATTCCTTTTTGAATTCGACATACTGTGCAGAAGCTATGATTACATAAACCCTAATCAGAAGCTGAAACTGTTTCCAGCAACATTAAAAGGGAACGCATTGCGGTGGTTTATGAGCCTGGGAGCTCAGGCAATCACCACATGGGATCAAATGAAAGAGGCATTTATGGCTAAGTATCAAGACTACTGTCGGACAAGAGAGAGGAAGGAAGAATTATTTAAAATGGTCCAGAAAGAGGATGAGAATTTAGAAGATTTCGTGGAAAGATTACAGTATAATCTGCAGCGGTCTGATCATCCTAACATGAGCAAAGATATTTTGAAGACCATACTGCTAAGAGGAGTAAGAGATGATTGCCTGGATATGCTGAACATGCTTGGAAAAGGGGACATTTCTAAAGAACCATTTGAGGAAATTGTTAGGCTCTGTATGCGGTGTTCAAGGGGAGCGGCAGGCAGATCAAAAGGGAAAGAGAATGTGTACTCAAGGGTTCAAAAGTC
>APFE030544532.1:0-13750 GCA_000404065.3 Pinus taeda | reverse complement strand
ATTATTGATAAAATCACCTCCCATTTTTCCTATGTATCATGGGGATTAGCCCATTTATTATACATATAAATTTAGGGTGGCTCTTAAAATTTTCCCTGGTGATATTCTTGAGGGGTCATCCTCCACACCAACAAATGTAGAGATGACATTGAATATGGAGGAGGAGGATGCAATAGAGGAGAGCAAAGGTGACCATGAAAATGATGATGAATTTGATGATGATGATTGATGACTCATGAGTCATGATCTACCTACTACCATGTAATTGTTTTGTATATGATATTTCTATTTTCCATTTGCATTGCTACTACCTATGTAACACATTTTGATTTTGATGACTTAATGAGAAAACTACAATTTCTTGTCTTTCTCTTATTGGATCATTGATGAATCTGTTACAATTGTATTTGTATGCATAATATTACTTTGTAAAACTTACAATGTAAAATCTAGATCTATGTCTATATTTGTATCATGAATGAGAATTTGTGTAAGAAATATAGATTCATTATTAATTTTAATATATATATTATATATATATAATATATATATATATATATTATATTAAAATTTCTCTATTGGATCATGGATCTGTCACAATTGTATTTGTAGCATAATTATTATACTTTGTAAACTTACAAGTAAAATCTAGATCTATGTCTAAATTTGTATCATGAATGAAAATTTGTGTAATAAATATAGATTTAATTTAATTTTTATATATATATATATATAATAATATATATATATATTTATTATATATGAAATAATATATAATGTGTCTTGTGTGTCCTCTGGGATCAACATTCCCGTGTCAACTTCAAAATTGAGCTAGATAATGGATTAGACGTGGTTCATAAGCAAAGATTGTTTCACATGATTTATTTGGTTATTCCAACCAAATTGGTTAATTTCCGACTAAATCTCAAAATTGAGCTGATAAATTGATTGGACATGGTTTATATGCCAGTGATTTTAAGAGATAGTTTCGTAGGTTAGTTTGAATGGTTAAATGCTTTGGTATTTATATAAAATATTTCAAACTACCTTAATTAAAATAAATATATGTGAAATAATCTAATATCCGACGATGCTTCAAGATAGTTGTTTTGATATTTAACATTACACTCAAGATAGATATTTAACATTACACTCCATAATATATGATGATTTTTCGAGATAATTATCAAATATACTTTACTCTTTAAAGCTACACTCATATTTTAAACGATACTTTTAAATTTAAAATAATTTTCCATGCTTTAAATTGTTGGTAAAATTACGAAGGGACACTTATTTCCTTCTATTATTATAAACATATTTAAAATAAGTTACGTGCCATGAGATTAAACTAGCAATTGCACCATATGTTCCAAAGAAAACGTGGTAAGGCATGTCTCCTAGAAATATTATGGTTGTTGTTAGAGCTTGATTTGTTGTTTTCTTGGGGAATCCGAGCTTATTAATTTGAGTTAGATGAGTAGAAAGGCTAGATAGAAAATTAAAAAGATTGTGCCTACCCTGGTTATTCTCACATTAAAAAAAAAAAAAACAACAACAACAACAACCTTAACTGAGCTAGTAAGACTTTTGACAACTTTACACTAATAGAAAACCTGACTTAAAGTAGGATAAACATATTGGTTGTAGTAATCATCTCAACCATTTTCTTAGATACCCAATAGACGAAGGTGTAGTCTCTTCTCCATTGTTGCTTTCAAAGGCAAAAATATCTATTTTTATAAGACCAAGCATGCTCTTCAAGGTTGGGCTCTTGTCGGCATATGGAACTACTAGTTGGACATTGATATGGGGACTTTCAAGCCTTGGAGGATGTTCCTCTTGCTCCTTATGATTATTGAGAAAAAGACACATTCACATTGCAACAATTGGATGCAAGACTCTTTTGCAAGAGGCATTTTTTAAAGGCAAACACCACAATACAAAAAGCCATTTTTCTATCTATGAGGGCCCGTCAACAATTATATTACAAGTATTGGAAACTATGTGCATATTTATCCCACAATCACTTGTTTGACCACTCGAATTCAATTTCTAGATTATGCAGTTAGCTAGCTTTACTCTTCACTGGTAGGAGAGTGTACACAATAGCAATTGCTCCAAGCATGACAACATGATCAATCTAAATGGTGACATTGTAGGTTTACAATACACACTTTGGTTTCCCACTGACTACTTCAGGTTGATGGATAACTTGGCCTCTTACTGACCATAACGAGGCGTCCTCCCATAACCCGATTTACTCTCTCATCCATATTTATAATTAGAATACCCAGACTGATAATGTTGGAGTGATATGCTCCATCTAAGATTTTCCTCATACTAATATCCATATAGATTGGCCTTGAACGCATATGCAGGCTGAGGCTAAGGCTGAGGTTTGGGCCTCCATAATCAAATCCTTCACCACAACCACAATAGTGGATTCATCTATGTTAAATGAAGGAGTCGATCTAGATATATGTGTGGGTCTCTATTCATTTACGTCATGGGCCCCTCTTACTCCTCCATAAAGGCATGACACCGATCTATATGAAAATTCATGGCTCATCTCTTGCTTAATTGGGAGTATAACAAGGGTCTCAAGGGGGATGTCTGGGTTTGCCCACCTAACATAAATGTATCAATCAATCAACGACTTTTATTGCTACTTTGTGACACTAATGTTATTACTCTTAATCATATCCACCACCGAAGAGAGTGGGATCGTAGTCATCAAAATAATCAAAATGTGTCATGAGAATATCCAGAGATTGCTTTGAGCTTGGTTTGTTTCTAACAATTTCTTGAGCTTCTTGCAAAGCTTTCGACAATCCCCTCATTCTCGTGACCTCTTGCATCTCATGTTTGGAAAGAATACATTTTCTCAACAAAAGGCATGCTTGACACCTAATGTCATGGTGATGTGCACAAAAGCCATGCCACAAACCATGCACGTGATTCAAGAGTCAATAAGGGTCACTTATTCCCATTGAGAAATGTTAGAGGTAGTAGAAAATGGAAAACATGGAGAAGCAAGCCTCCCTTCATAGCTCATAAATAAGTAATATATCAAACCCACGGTCCAAGTTATTCCTCAACAACTCCCTATTACTAGAATTTGTGGAACTCTTATGTCCTCATTTATTGATAGTGTGATTCCTGTTGCCAAGTCTGGGGTAACTCAGTTGTTGCTTCGACACAATAAGATGGCAAATAATATGTGCATACTTATCCTGCAATCACTTGTTTGACCAATGTAATTAAATTTCTAGATTACAGAATTGACTAGTCTTACTCTTGACTGGTAGGACAGTGTACACATTAGCCTACCACTAACCATTGCTCTCATCATGACAACACAATTAATCTAATTGATGACCTTCTGAAATGAGTTTTCAACTGTATTTTTAACAGTTAAATGGTGTAGGATCTTCTATAGCCTTAGGCAAGATTTTTTTCATTTAGAGGAAGAGATCCTTCAAATCCCAACTTATTTATTTAGTAGTTAACGTGTTCATTGGATTTTTATTTAGATTCTATTCAGGATTTTGTACTTCACTGGAAAGAGAGAACTGATTGAGCAGTAATCTTGTTGCAAACGATTGTGGATCCATTCACTGGTTTGTAAATTGTTAGCAAATATTTTTCGTAATTTTCAAATTAGGCCTCTTAAGGTTGAGTTGGCCTCAAAGATGAGCATTCCTTCTTGGTCGCACTCATCAATTTTCTCTTATCATGATGTCACGAACAAGTTACATGTCCAAAATGTATGGAGTAATTCCAATCCATTAAGATCAACACATTTTAGAGCTAACCATCACGCATAAAAAATTAACTTGTTTGATAGCTCTGAAACCCCAATAGTCCTTTCAAATCCTCTTCTAATGCAAACATTCAACAACTCGAGTCGTCTTATTGATAGTCAATCCTTGAATAGATTTCTAGGCTCCATCATGCTTGATAAAAGGAATCACAAAATGATTGAAAGATAGTGACATAGAGAAACAAGTGCGCTTTTCTCTCAGCTCCCAGAAGAAAATCTTCGACTATGCTTCTTCTGCTCAATATATAGGGTTTACGGAAATTGACGACATTCTCCAAGGTTTTATTCAATGGAATTTGGATATTTTGTTGTGCGGGGAAAATGAATAGCGTTAGAACAAGTACTCGATCTACAACAAAAATTTGAAGAGCTTTCAGCCCAAAGAAAGAAAATGAAGGTGAACCCTTATCAAAAGGCAAATGTTCCATTCGAGAAACTTTGCAATATAGCTCTCCAATTTGGATAATCAGATTGAGAATACCCTAAGTGAAAATGAACATTATGGGTTCAGATGTCAGATTTGGACAAATGCTCTAGAAAATGAGAATATGTATTTTGATATTCTATTGGCACTTGAAAAAGGTGGGCTTGAAGTTTTGAGTGTCGCTTCATATGCCATTAACAAAACTGCTTATTATACCTTACATGCCAAGGTAATCCCTTATCGTCCTCACCACTGTAACATCTTCTTCTACGAATAGGATAATCTCAACACTCCATAAAAACACATTCAAAGCTTTTGTGCTAATAAAAATCCAATGATAACAATTATTGATGGTTTTATGTATTTTCTTTAAAAAATTAATAAAAGTAGGATCTCACTTTATTAGGGTTACACAAATTTTACATGGACATTTCTTTCATCCAATTCTCAAAGAACTTGGCTTCCCTGCATGCATTAAGCATATATGTTCATATGTTTTCATAACAATGCAAGTGTTATGATATCAGCAATAACACACTCTACTAGAAGCTTTGCCAATTAATTAGCACACAGGATCAAGATGTAAAGGACCACTGGAGCTCCAACATAATGTTTTGTGTGGAATAAACTAATGTTTTTAAATTCTGTCAATATGATATTATGCATCTATGTTAAACAAAATAATAGATTTATGAGAAGGTTGGTAATTGAATTACATTTTTTTTTTTTGAAATGCTTATCTAGTTATAGAATCATTCAACGCTTATTGGTTAGAGTTGCATATTCACTGAGAAAGTGGATGAAGGTTTTGAACAAACATAATATAAGTGGCATCCTCCGTATGTGTTATATATATTAAATTTTTCTACAAAATATATTTATTAAATAATATAATTTTATTCTTAAATATGATTACAATAGATAAGTATAAAATATTTTTATTTAGTATTTAATTTATGGAAACTATTAAATATATTTAAGAATTTCTAATAAAATTATATCTTTCAAGTATATCTTCATATTATTTATATTAAAAAGAGTAATTAACCTCATTTCATTAATTACTTATTTATAAATTTCATTAAATTGTATAAAAATATTTTCCAAAAATTTTTATAATGATGCCAATCAAAATGCCTATTTTTATATGAATTTACTCAATCATATCATGATACATTGTATAATTTTTTTATCATCAAAATTTTGAATTATGAAAATGGGATATTTCAATTAATGATTTATTAATATATGTTGTTTATTTTTTTAAACTAACCTGTTACTAAGTTTGTTAGGTTGCATTGGCTTTTAATAAATTTAAAATATTAAATTCCTAGCGATTTGAAATCATTCCAATTCTAATAAGCAGAAATTAATATATAAGCAAATTTTATTTAGCAAAATGGTTCATTTTACAACGAGATGTTTCTTTTTTTTTTTCTCTCAAATTAAATTAGATTTGTGCCACATGACTCCCCGCCCACCAATTTCCTAGGGATTTGAGATTACTCCAATTCTAATAAGTTCATATTCTAATTAGATATGGAAATCAATATATAAGTAAATTTTATTTCGCAAAATGGTCAATTTTAGAATAAGATGTGTAATTCTTTTTTCTTCTCAAGTTAAAGTTGAGTCGTAACTTTTTTATACTTGGTTACATTGGTGAGATCATTCCAATTCTAATAAGTTCATATTCTAATTAGATGAAGAAATTAATATATAAGCAAATTTTATTTAGCAAAATGGTCATTTTACAATCAGATGTTTCTTCTTTTTCTCAAATTAAATTAGATTTGTGCCACATGGCATCCTGCCCACCAATTTCCTAGAGATTTGAGATTACTCCAATTCTAATAAGTTCATATTCTAATTAAATATGGAAATTAATATATAAACAAATTTTATTTCGCAAAAGGTCCATTTTCGAATAAGATGTGTAATTCTTTTTTCTTCTCATTATACATGGTTACATTGGTAAGGCATTTTTCGGTTGCAATAATTTTTTTGTTATATTTAAAAACTGTTGTCTATATCAACCAAATTAATATTTTTAATGTTGTTGTACTAATTATATTTAATGGTATATTTAAAAAATACTGTCTATATCAACCAAATTAATATTTTTAATGTTGTTGTACTAATTATATTTAATGGTATATTTAAAAAATGTTGTCTATATCAACCAAATTAATATTTTTTATGTTGGTGTACTAATTATATTTAATGGTCTAAATACATTTGAGTAAGAAAATAAAAAGCAACATATCTTAAAAACAAAAAACAAAAAAAACACCCATTTAAAACCAAAACCCAAAATAGACCATAAACAATATTTTTTTTTTTTTTTGGGTAAAGACTAATCTACTTATATTAAAAAAACTGTAAAAATATATACAGAGAGGTTTGAACCTCTGAGAGTGTCATGGCAACTCTCTATCAGAAAATCTTTACAAAGGTTTGAACCTCTGAGAGTGTCATGGCAGCTCTCTATCAGAAAATCTTTACAAAACTGTATGTTCCACCCGCTATGAGAAACTAGTTAAAGATCTTACAGGCCTGAGAAAGTTGTTGGTTGCCTGAGTATGACAAAGAAGACCTACCCTATTGCTGGACATTAACAAAAAGACCAAAAAATTGTTGTTGGCTCGCCGCTGGCTGGCTGGATTCGTTGCCAACCTCCATACGCTGATCCATAAAAGCTGAAGACCAAAACAGAGTATGTATCCCGTCGCATCCAAAACCTGGCTTGACATTACTTGGATTTCCCGGATCCTTGCTCCATCTCCTTGTCCGGGGCACGCTCCCATGTAACCTCCACACCATCCTCGACATCCTCGGGCCTCATCCCGGGAGGTAGCTTGAGATATAGAATGTTTGCGAAAGTGTTATTAGGCTCATCTACCATGGTATTCTTCTGAGGCGAGGCCTGCCTAATGTCTTCCATGTCCTGAGGTGCCTTTGCCTTCTCCTGTACAGGAGCCAGAGTGCCTTTGTCCTTCATGCTAACAATCTCCTGGAGAACCTCTGCCTGCTCCTTTGAAGGAGCGTAAGTACTCTCTTCCTCCAACTTACTCTGTGACGAAGGGGCATATGAACTTTCTTCTGCTCGCCTGCTCTGCGAGGAATTGTCCGAAGGAGAGGACGTTTGCTCCTTAGAAGCAACCTCCGGACTTGCATTCTCCTCATCTTCTTCCGAGAAGATGACAGTCACCAGAGCTGAAATCAACAGTTTATTTAGCCTGCTTCGAAATTGAAACCTTGCTGATTGCACAGAATTACTGATAGAATGGCCAGACTCTTCTGATCTTGTCGAAGGGGGCGAAGCAAAGGCGAGAGGCAAAATACGACGAGGGGCTGGACTGCCTCTCCCTCCAGATCCTCCCTGTTGGCCAGAATTACGCCCGCGCCTTGGAGTAGCTCTTAAACAAGGAGCCATATATTTGGTCTGGTGTGAAACACGCGAACTTAAATACAGGGGTTGCTTCGACAAAGCCCGAAGGCTGGTGGACACCCAGATAGAAAACCAAACAGAACCCGAGAGTCTGAACTCGAGAGCTAAGAATGAAGCGTTAACAGGGTTGATAAACACAATGTGGAAGGAGGAGGTCGAATTGAGAGCCTTACTCACCACCGCGAACCGCCTCAGGAGCTTCCAATGCTGCTGCGATTGAGGAAAAGGCCTTTCCACCCGAGCTCCAAGCGGCCAGAGACAGCGTTTGCCACCTTCCTCAAGCCCCAACGCGCCAGCACCATCCGTTTCCTCTGATATCAAGCTCTCATCCTGCAACCAAGCCAGGACTGGAAAGAATGTCCCTGCAACCAAATTCGCCATCCTGATATCGTCTCTGTGCGTGCCTGGGGACAGCCTCTGCATTGAATGGCATTGAATGGCATTGAATGCCTTTGCTTTCAATCTGATTAATGTCCATCAGATCAACCCTGTTCGGCTGCCCGCTATAAACTCCGCGTGACATACTCATTAAACACCCTTTAAACACGAATATACTATCACCCGCATCCGGGTGACCATAAACAATATTTATACTTCATAATCCAAAAATTAGAATTTAAAATCAAAACCAAAAATACACGGTAAACAATACTTCATAGGATATAATCCAAAAAGAAGAATATGCTAATGCACAAAAAGAGGTGATATGCTAATGCACAAAAAGAAGTGAACTTAATAAAGAATTTGTAATAGCATAAATAACAAATTTGAAAATATTGAGAAGGCTGCAGTTTGGTGATATTGTAATATCATAAATAACAAATTTGAAAATATTGAGAAAGCAACACAAGGGGAGAGTGATAAGATGGACAATTTATAATAGCATAAATAACAAAATTTGAGAATATTGAGAAGCGGGCAGAAGGAGGTGATATGATGGTCCAATGTCTGCTTGCTTAGTGATCGTGAATTTTATGACTAAAACATCCAAGTTAAATACATATTTAGCAAAAGTTATAAGATGTTCCAATGTCTACTTGCTTAGTGCTCATGAATTTTATGGCTAAAACATCTAAGTTAAATAGATATTTAGCAAAAGTTACCAAAACTGATGAAATGATACCATGATAAACTTTCTGCCATGTTGTTGCATTCTTTGGCATTGCATTCCCTATGTTAAGAGGCACTTGGAATTGTTTTTGAGTTAAAAAGGATGTGCGAGAAATATTAAATCTAAGCATTATCAGATGCACTTACTAGATTTTAATGCACACCAAAAAATGATTTTGTATAAAATTTGTAACCTTTAAACGAAATTGGAGATCGCTATCAATGATTTTAATTCACACCAAAATGATTTTGTATAAAATTGATTTTAATGCACACCAAATAATCTTGTATAAAATTTGTAACCTTTAAACGAAATTTGAGATCGCTTTGATGAAAAATGACCTTTAAATAAAATTTGAGATCGCTTTGATGAAAAATGAAGACTTATACCTTTTACGTCCTTGCAAACATACCTATATTCATCATCAAACACTTGAATTGGATTTTTTTGTTTTTTACATTGAAAACTTCATTTTAATTACAATGTTTTAAAATTGAAAACTTCATTTTAATCTATGCATTACTATGATGTTGATAAATTGATAAATGAATTAAATCATACCTTCAGTTTCAGTTTACAGTGAGATCACACTGAAAATAATAGAGATTTTCAGTACACGCTTTGAAAACAAATATAAAAACAATACAGGTTTGATAGAATAAATCAGTATAAATTGGCCAGAGCCATCACACAGTGGTAAAAAGACCCTCATAAATCCAATGAATGTTAAAGCATCCACTAACCATTTTGAAAATATTTTCCATTGATAAGTCCACTCATCAAATACATTGATTCAATTCTTACATACACATACACAGAGAGATCCCCTTGCCTTCAAATCACAAGCCATCATGAACAGTGATGCAACTTGCTTCGTTCTCCACCTGCTTCAACACCAGTCCAAACTGTTCCAAATAATTTTGAATTCATCTATATCAAATTCCTTCATAACCTTGGCAATGCAATCACTAACCTCACCATTTTTCTGCAACAACAAATTCTGTCAAAAATGATAATGTCAGCCATAATGAAACAAAGAAAACATTCAGAATATGAAAAATGAAGGACATACGTTTCTCAGCGCCATTTATCTTGCAGTTTTTTTCAAATTCTGCCATCTAGGGCTCTTCATTATGTTATTTAGTTTAGTACCAGCGTTCTCACTTTGAGGGCGGATTCAGATTTCCGACTCTAGTCTCTGACAAATATTTACAATTTCAGCAACTTTGGGCCCGGCCTCCATATTCTCTGTGAATAGCCTTCTCAAACCTGGACGATGGTGGCATCGGTCTTGTGACTCTGAATCTTGGAAATCAAGAAAATGTCTGGTCGCCCAGAATCTTTTCAAGGGCAATTCTTCCCAAAGAGAAATGGGAGGGGAATTCTTCCCAAAGAGAAATGGTTCTAATAGTCTACACACAACATCAACGGCACGCCAAGGTACATAGTATCATGGAAAGGGAGTTCTTCCCAAAAGGAAACGCCTTGCCGCCTAATTATGATACACAGAAATAATTCTCTTTAAATATGCTGTCCCATAAAACAAATAATTCTAAATTCAATTATTAATAGAAAGTAAAGAATGTGGTCAGTTGTGGATTAAATTAAAATAATTTTGCCATGATTGAACCACTGCTTGCAAAACTATGTGCTCTCTTCTTTCAGCACCACCAGGTTATAACTGAAGTTGAGGCCATTTCACATGGACCCTATTTCTCCATATAAGATCGATTAAAGACGTGACAAGTTGCCAAACTTACCAGATTTAGACAAATCAGGTGCAAGTGTTTAAAGTAAATTGAAAAAAAGGACCGAATTAAATAAATAAAGAGGTATGTTTAAAGTAGATTGAAAAAAAAGGACCGAATTAAATAAATAAAGAGGTATGTTTAAAGTAGATTGAAAAAGAAGGAACGAAATAAATAAATAAATAAAGGTATTTAATCGATGGAGGAGGATTGACAGGGAAAATACCAATACCTTTAGATATGCGCGAGAATTGAAGATTGGATGTTTCCCCAAAAGCAGAGGAACGGTGGACTGCTTTTTGTCCTTAAATGCACATGGACCCAGATACATCAACTTCATTTTCATTAAAACAAGGGAGCTACTGCCGTAGCGGTAGTCCCTGCCCGGGGGTGCAAATTCCAGGCTATAATTAAATTCATTATCAGTATCAGTGGGTTTTTGAACTTGGGATTTACACATATTCCATGTGGATATGAAACAAAGTGGTATTGTAACCTGAACTATAAATGGTGTAGAATTTAGTTGTATATATAAAATTAAATTTAAATGTAGTAAAACTCCCAAGCCATAAAGTAAAATGAATTTTAACAAAAGCCCATGGAATTCATAAGAATGAACACCTAAAAAAGAATATTTCGTTGATGAAAAGAGATTCGACGGAGACGCCATCTATACCCTACAATTTTAGGTCGGTCAGGCTCCTCGATTTTAATAAAATTTGAAGGACAGCAACTACAGGCGTGAAGCCACATCGATATTTCATGCATATACATGCTCCCTTATTTTGACGACACGTTTCATAATCACTGTCCCGTCGTTCCTTCGTCTGGCTCTTGAAAGCGCTGCGGATCAGCAGATTTCGGATCCACGAACCATCGAAAATGGAGAACGATAGGGGACTCAGCCCGACCAGCGGCGATAACAATCATAGTATTTCTGTGGGAAGTCAAGTGAAGAAGGGCGTTCTGGATGCAACCAGGTAATTCATTTCTCTTCTGGCAACTTCATCATTTTATGAGGTGGCTTGCAAATTCAAAAGTTACTTGAATCGTTGAACCTCCAGTGCATGTGCTCCCCCTTGTCGCATTTGATGGCTTTGGATACAATGGGAACGGTAATGTTTCCGGGCAGAACGACTTCGTGCTTGAGGTCACAGTCTAGCTCGCAGGACGTTTTTTGCAAAACTAGCATTGAAAGAACCTGCAAATGTATGAAACAGCTCAGAATTTCTGGAAGAGTCTCGCATTAAAGTCAATATAGGTCCTTCTGCACAAAACCCAGTTATCGCCGAGATATAGTTACACCGCCTGTCTTCCGATCTCATTCATTCAAGTTGTATTCTTATGTTATTATTGATCAATTCTTTCACTAAAAATCCGAGTACTGCAATTTCATTGAATGGAGTCGTTTCAAACTTATATAAAAAAGTGGTTGACTGTTCCTGCATTTTGATTTTCTCTTGTTCTGGGCGGCAACTTTGCAGCATAAATCAAATCTCTTTCAAAGAACATTAAGCAATCATTTCATTACCGTAAGACTCTGTTCGAGTATGGCCCTCTTCAACCTCATTGACATGGAAGTTCACACTTGCAACTTCAGGTTTGCTGTGTGCAGTTACAGACCTGTCTGAACTCAGGTGCACAAGATTGTGAATAGTAGTTTCTTCCGAAGAATGACTGAATCTATTAATTTCTCCTTTCTTTGTGTTCGTAAGAGGAGTACCTAAAACAGGAGTAACAGTTTTCCCCCGCCCTTTCCTTGATTTTGAAGACTGACATTAGAATTTAGTTTTGCATTTTTATATAACAGTTGCTAAATGAGAATGTAGTGGGTGATGACAGGGTAATTTAGGATGGGCGTATATGCAACAACATAATTCTGTTCTGCGGAAAGCGTTTACAGGTGGATTTCAATTTAGGATCATTGATTAAATTTCTATGATTCAATTACAGTATTAGTAAATGGAATAATTTGTTGAGGAGAAAAAAAAACAGAACACTTTCCTAATTTTTCAGAGGCCGAATTATAATTTTTTTTTTTTATCAACGCTAAGGCAAAGTTACTGCACTTGATGAAAGATACACAGAAACTTACAGTTCCTCCAGATTTGTCAAGTTCCCCAGCTCTGCAGGTATCCTCCCGCTCAAATTATTAGAGTCAAAACTCCTGGAAAACCAGAACAAGCATGTACGCTACAGTCTATCTTTAAATGTTTAAAGATGCTTCATTGAGAAAAGAAATTAAAGCAGAGAAATGAGATTACAGTGTTATCAAATTGGTGAGCTTCCCAAACTCCTTTGGAATTTCGCCCGATAATTTGTTTATTCCGAACGACCTGCAATATGGAATCGAGCAGCAATTCAAATTCGATTCCCCGGACAGCAATTTACTCATCAAACACATTCGGACCAGCGATGACTTACAGATATTGCATCTGAGTCAAAGATCCCATCGATGCAGGGATCGAGCCGTGCAGAAGGTTATATCTCAAATCTCTGCCAGTTTAAACAACACAGCAAAGTCCTGTCAGTATCAAATCCTACGCATTCCCTGGAATTTTCAGATAAACAAGAGAGATAAAACTTGGGGAACTTCTTGAATTAGCTTACATATTTGACAAATATGTGAGATTAGCCAGCTCCGGCGGAAATGCAGAATGGTGCAGGATGGAGTGCAAGCCACCGCCGAGACCTAAAAAATCCCAAATGCCTTATGGTTACTGACCTCCATCCGCTTCTTGTTCTCTTCCAGGCGCTGCCCTGCAAATCATGACACAGAGAAAGGCCAGCTATTAACTACAGAGAAGAAGGACTCCAACACACCATATGCTGATATAACCTGAGAATCCTCAAACTGGCATGCAGCGCAAAGCAGGGAACATGGACGCCTCTGCATAAACTTCAAACATCTGGCATGCAGCGCATTGCATGCAGGGAAGGGAGAACAGGCAGCAAAGAAAACTTAGGATAAAAAACTTAGGCTAAATTAAGTTGCGCGAAATTGAGTTGAGCGCAGGGAGAACTTAGGATAAATAGTTGAGCGCACATCGGGCGACGTGAGGCCGGCAATAAGACCTCCAAACAAAAACTTTGGCTAAAAAATTTTTGCGAGGAAACTGCGCAGGTAAACTTTGGTTAACTAGTAAATAGCCGGCACATATTTGCGGTCAACGCATCAACTAATAGCCAG